>OZ012741.1:409908012-410116500 GCA_963859935.3 Lathyrus sativus | reverse complement strand
ACCGGTACTATAATAGCGCTTTGTTTGAAAGTCCTATCTAATATGTGTCTTATAATAGCGCTTTTGAAAAAATGCTATTAAATACCGGTGCTATAATAGCGCTTTTATAAAAACGCTATTAATTACCAGTACGTATAATAGCGTTTTAAATCGCTATCAAAAATATTCTTTTACAATAGCGGCCTGGTTAATAGCGCTTTTAAGCGCTATCAAAAAGCAAAAAAAATGATATTAAATAGCTTTTTTGTAGTATCGATTAAATCAATATTATTTAAAGTTAACTAAAAAGTTGATAGAAAAAAATATCAAAACAAAATTATAGAAATACGAAGATACAAAATGGCAAAACATTGAAAATTTCCTTCTAAAGAGTGTTATGTCTTTCACAAAGAGAAAGATACAAATTAGGAAGAAGTTGGATACCCAGTACTTGAGAGATATGGCCCAGTTGGCTGATAGAGTTTGACAGGTCGAACGAGTGAAGCCTAAACAAGCTATGGCTAACAAGAATAGAAAGGAAAGGGTAGCCTACGCTGATTTCGAAGAAGATGAGTAAGAAACTAGTGCCGATACCTTTTTCGACGAGATTGAAATAGATCTTGCTGAATTAAAGCAAGACCCATCGTACTTATGTAAAGTCTTAACACTGTCAAACGGAAATAATCCATTTGGTTCAGAGAAAAATGATAGGTTCCCTAAAAGGACCTATACCTTTGACGTCACCAAGTGTGACGAAATTTTTGATGTGTTAGTTAAAGGTGGTCAAATGATAGTGCCTCTTGGCGCTAAAATGCATCTCTTATAACAGAGAAAAAAGAGAGGTTTTTTCAAATATCATAATTTTCTTGGCCATAAAAGATCTCAATGTCAAGGACTCGTTTAAAATGCTATTAAGGATGGACGTCTCAAATTCTTTGATAAGTCTAAGAACCAGATGAAGGTGGACTCAAATCCCCTCCCAATCACTGATGTACAATATTCAGAACCATCCCTGGTGAATATGGTCGAAGTTGCTAATGACTTCACCAATAATGCTGAAATGGTCGAAGCTTCTGATGGCTTTGGTGGAATAGTTGCTAAAGATTTTGATCAAGAAACCATTGAGGGTTTCGTCCAGATTCCTAGAAACTTCAACTACAAAGTCACTGAAGACTTTGACAAAGAAGCCACTTAGGGGTTCATTGAGAAGGTCACTGATGGCTTTCAAATTAAAACCACTGAAGGTTTCGTGAACAAAGCTACTGAAGGCTTCGATAATGGGACTACTGAAGGTCCCAACAGAATGATTTCGATGTGTGAAAATACTGATGGTCTCATACAGATCAACAAAGAAACTAAGGCTACTGAAGGCCTTAAGAAGAAATTCCAAGAAATGGATATCTCTGCAAGTACTAATCTTGGAGTTAACATGGTCGAGATGACCAACAAGTCTGCAATGGAAATGGACAAATACTCTCTCCAATAAGAAGAATATGCCAAAGTGGCATATACAAAACAAGAGGAAAATATGGTTGAGTTTCTTCACAGATGTGGTTATACTAAGATGATCATCATACAACACTCTTTTAGATAATCCAATTTCAAAAACACCAATCTGGATTGCATTAACTTGCAATTCCATTCTCCACTCGCACAATACTCACCAACCATAATTAGCATAAGGTAACATAAAACAAGGCTACAACATGCAGATGATGACATTCAAGGGGTTTCTTAAGCACAAACTCATACTTGATTTACCCACAGGAAAACATCAACACACAACCACTACATAGTGCCACATTAGTCACGAACAGTCTATGTCAAGCATGTTAAGTATTAACAAGTGTGAGCAGTGTGGATAATAGTCCCACATTAGATAGGAATATGGTGACTTAATCATTTATAAGTGAGAGAACCCATACGCCTATCACCTTAAGGTTTTGGGTGAGTATGTGGTGTGTCTCTCTCACAAAGGTGTTGCTCTAGAAAAGAAATTTTCACAATGTTCAATGCTCCCTAGTGAAAATCTTTCCCTAACAGTGGTATCATGAGTCTTTGGTTCGATTAAAGGGACCGACATACTTGTATCGAAAGTATCCCCACAGGTCGTGGTTTGAGTGTCTCGTTGAAGAGTGTCAACGACGATACAAGGGTGCAGTTGCATAGTTGAAGGTTCTGCTTAATGGGGAGCATTGTAGAAGCATTATGGATAGACTCACACTTGAGGGGGGTGTTAAGTATTAACAAGTGTGGGTAGTATGGAAAATAGTCTCACATTCGATAAGAATGTGGTGACGTAAGCATTTATAAGTAAGAGAACCCACACACCTATCACCTTAAGATTTTGGGTGAGTATGTAGGGTGTCTCACAAAGGTATCACTCTAGAAAGAAAAGTCCCACAATGTTCAATGCTCCATAGTGAAAATCTCCTCTAACAAAGCATACAACCTCCTTTTCTCACTTAATTCCTTGGTGAGAGTCAAGACAACAAAATTTCCTAGTCCAACAAAAGGTAAATTCGAACTACTTCCACCATTCACAATTTTGAGCAATCCTCTCGCTATTAACAATCAAAATAATACGCCCTCCTGAAGGGCCTTGATATCTTCCATATACTCATCGACTGTAATGATTTTCACATCCAATATCCATTACACACTATACTGCTCCGAAGCCACTTGTTGAATCACTCGTAACCGACAACTCTCATCAACTATTTTCAATAACAACTGATATAGTCCGTTCTACAGTGTACACTTAGTCTCGTAATGAAATTTGACTTGTTCCTCGTTGCATACCATAATCTCACTCATTAGCAAAAGTGTGTTACATCATATCTATCTCAAGGCTATGAATCCATTACGTGCACTTATGGAAATAAAGAAAATATAAAATGGCAAAACAATGAAAGTTTCCTTCTAAAGAGTGTTGTGTCTTTCACAAATGGAAATATACAAATTATGATTTTAATGCATGGTTGTATTAACTAATACATTTGTTATTACTTTCATTGTACTTGTTATAACTCATGCAAATTACATAGAGTAATTACAAAATGTCCCTGCATATTAGCAATTAATTAAAGAAATAATAAAACAAACTAAAAGAAAATATCAAACAAATAAAAAAAATTAAAATCAACTAAATCATGTTTAAAATTAACAAAAAAAAACATAATAGGATGAAATATCAAAACAAAATTATGGAAATAAAAAAAAATAAAAAACATCAAACACGAAAAATATTCTTCTAAAGAGTGTTATGTCATACACAGATGAAACATACAAATTATAGTTTTAAATCAAGGTTTTATTAGCTAACACATTTGTTATTACTTTCATTGTACTTGTTATACCTGTTGCAAATTACATAGAGTAATTATAAAATAACACTGCATATTAGGAATAAATTTAAGCAATAATAAAACAAATTAAAAGAAAATATCAAACAAACAAAAAAATTAAAATCAACCAAATCATGTTTAAAATTAACAAAAAAGTTAATATGAAGAAATATCAAAACAAAGTTAAAGAAATAAAGAAAATAAAAAACGTCAAAGCAGCAAAAGTTTCCTGGTAAAGAGTGTTGTGTCTTTCACAAAACAAATATATAAATTATATTTTTAATTCCTGGTTTAGTTTACTAATACTTTTATTATTACTTTCATTGTACTTGTTATAACTGCTGCAAATTACATAAAATAATTACTGAATAACCCTGCTTATTAGCAATTAATTAAAGAAATAAGAAAACAAACTATAAGAAAATATCAAACAAATATAAATTAAAATTAAATCAATCTTATTTAAAATTAACTAAAAAATTAATAGAAAAAATATCAAAACAAAATTATGGAAATAAAGAAAATACAAAATGGAAAAACACTGAAAATTTCCTGCTAAAGAGTGTTGTGTCTTTCACAGATAGAAAGATACAAATTATGGTTTTAATGCATGGTTGTATTAACTAATACATTTATTATTACTTTCATTGTACTTGTTATAACTCTTGCAAATTACATAGAGTAGTTACAAAATAACTCTGCATATTAGCAATTAATTAAAGAAATAATAAAGCAAACCAAAAAAAATATCAAAGAAAATAACCCTACATAGAGTAATAAGTGAATAACCCTACATAGAGTAATAACTGAATAACCATGCATATTAGCAATTAATTAAAGCAATAATAAAGCACACTTAAAGAAAATATCAAACAAATATAAATGAAAATTAAATCAACCTTATTTAAAGTTAACTAAAAAGTTAATAGAAAAAAATATCAAGACAAAATTATGAAAATAAAGAAAATAAAAAATGGCAAAGCAATGAAAGTTTTCTTCTAGAGATTGTTGCGTGTTTCACAAATGGAAATATACATATTATGGTTTTTGATCTGACCTGATCAGAAGGGGATCACGGACTGGCCACACGCCGCTGAACTGCTACCTGTTCACTGGTGATGAGGAAGAGAAGGGGGTGTACGTGCAAAACACTCCGATGCCAAAGTAAGGAGTCGGGCAGAGTGCGGGCAGAGTATAGAAAAGGGTAAGAAGTGAATTACCTGACCCTCTTGAGGAAGAGGGTATTTATAGAGAGACCCCAGCGCTGGGCCAACGGTCACTTGTGTTAGGCTGGATGGTCAGGCCCAACCCAGGTGACTGCTAGGGCTTACATGGCGTAGTGAATACCAGGACGTGGTCTTCGCCCTAGTCCAACTGTCCCGTGATCTCCGGAAAGTGGGTTTGACCTGCTCTTTCGGAGGTGGGTAGTTGGGGATGACGTGTCCCCGCGGAGGGGAGCACGTGGAGAACGTGCGTCGGGCACATTGTTCTCCCTGCGGAGGGGAGCTCGGGAGGCTCCCCGGAGGCACGTTGTTCTTTACGAGGAGAACGCGAGGATGTGGAGGAACCAAAGGTCTTGCTCGACGGACCGGGGTGTGCCCTGTTCGGCCGACAAGAGAGGGTGTTGAGACGCTATCGGACGCGTCGTCCATCCCCGGGGGGGGGGGGGGAGCGTGCCCTGCCCGTCCTATGGGGCGCGTGTGCCCGGTCGGGCTAGTTCACTTACTGGGCCATGTGTGGTATTGGGCTGGACCGAGGCTGGGCCCAGACCAGAACAGTTTTAATACATGGTTGTATTAACTAGTACATTTGGTATTACTTTCATTGTACTTGTTATAACTCTTGTAAATTACATAGAGTAATTACCAAATACCTTGCTTATTAGAAATTAATTAAAGAAATAATAAAACAAACTAAAAGAAAATATCAAAGAAATAAAAAAAATTAAAATTAACTAAATCATGTTTAAAATTAACTAAAAACTTATTAGGGTGAAATATCAAAACAATATCATGGAAATAAAAAAAATAAAAAACATCAAACACCAAAAGTTTTCTTTTGAAAAGTGTTGTGTCATACACAAATGAAACATACAAATTATAGTTTTAATTCATGGTTTTATTCAATAAAATTTTTTTTTATTACTTTCATTGTACTTGTTATAACTAATGCAAATTACATAGAGTAATTATCAAATAACACTGCATATTAGCCATAAATTAAAGCAATAATAATAAAAAAAAACTAAAATAAAATATCAAACAAATAAAAAAATAAAAATCAACTAAATCATGTTTAAAATTAACAAAAAAGTTAATATGAAGAAATTGTTAAATCTATAATGGATTTATTTTAATTAATTATTTTATTATATATAATTATTATATCAATTAACATTTACTTAATTAAATGAATATTGTATTGGGCTTAATTGTTGAATGACCCGTGATGGGTTGGGTCATTCTTTTGGATAGCCCGCTGAGAGGTCCCTTCCCTCATCTGGTGGTTATATATTTGACTATCTCATTATGTCAGATAATTAAGCGTAACCGTTCCATCAGAAAGAGAGCAGTAGCATTCTCAGTTTACACTCAAGCAAATGGATTCAACCATGACAGGTACATGTTTATTGCATTATTGATATTATAGCATGTTGTACAATTATATCTATAATTAGGCTATGATTAGTTTTTCATCAATTGGTATCACAGCCTATTAGATATGTTGTATGACTATTTGTTGTTATAATCATACATTTGTAATTATTAAAATTGCATATGTTCGTATTTTTCATGACAGTGTCGAGAATTGAAGTTGGATTCAATGAATTTATACTTGATTATTAGTTTATAGATTCATTAAACACGTTCTGATGGTAATGCAATTTTCAGAATAATTATACTGATAAATATGTTTTGTTCAACGTAATTAGTTGTTATCGAATAAATTTATTTTGGTGTCAATTAGGAATGAACTCTTTCAAAATTTGGTGTCCATAAATATAAGAATAAAATATTGAGTCAAGTTTATTTTCCTTAAATACATGAACAAACTATTGATCAAATTTCAATTCCCTACTGCTAGTACGTGTTCTCCTAAGTGATTGGTGGATAGTTTGCTAGTACTTGTTCTCCTAAGTAATTGGTGGGTAGTTTGCTGGGTCCACAAAATTAAAAACTAATAATATTAATTATTTTGGGTGAAATTAGCATATCATTGGATGGTATCATTTAAATACTATATTTTATTATTTCCAATAAGTCTTTTATTTCAATTTATATTAGTAATTATTATGTTTAATTAATACAATAAAATAATTATTATATTTGTTAAAAATACATATTATTTATTCATATGATTATAATTTCACCTATCGTGAGTATAATTTTATGAATTCTTGTGTGGTAATTACGTGATTAATTTTTGTTAATAATAATTATTTATAATAATGATAAGTATATCCTATCGATATATATATATATTATCATTGATATAAATTCAGAATAAATAAAATTTTATTTGTAATTATGATTTGTATTATATTAATAATGATCATATCCTATCGGTATATTGTTATTAGTGTAATTTTGTTATGATACAAAATAATGTTGACAATTTATGCTTTTTTTATCATGTTTAATATCCTATCGATATTAAAATTTTGTTAATATAAGTTTCTGTTTATTATTGTATCTTTGATGCAAGATCATAATGAGTTAGAGTTTTTTTTTTATATTAGGAAAATATTTGGCTGGTATATGAGGAATCAATTTTCTATATTACATAATCATTTATTTAATGATTCTTTATTCCTCCATGACAGTCTCTTTTCCTAACTCTGTCAAAACAATTTTTTTACTTCTTAAAAATTAGGCGTTGCTATAGAGTAAAAATGTTGTAGTCGGACCAATTATGAGGACTGGAAACAGTCTCTCGACCTTTATTTGGCTATAGCCAACCTTGACTTGGCTCTGAGAACTGAAAAGCCTGACGTTATTACTGACACGTCTACTGAAGCTCAAAAGACCCTTTTATGAAAAATAGGAACACTCTAATAGATTTCTAGACAATGGTATTTGAAGTTTGACAAAGTTGTCACTTCTTTTGGTTTCAATGAAAATGCTTCAGATCAGTGCATTTATTTAAAGACCAGTGAGAGAGATTTTATAATCTTAGTGTTATATGTCGATGATATCCTTCTTGCTAGCACTAGTGTTAGTCTTTTGAATGAGACAAGAACAATGTTAAGTAACCACTTTGATATGAAGGACCTAGGTGATGCTTCTGTTATTTTAGGCATCCAAATTTTTTGTGATAGGTCACGTGGTGTTCTTGGTTTATCTCAAAAAGGATATATTGAGAGAATCCTTAAACGCTTTAATATGCAGTCTTGCTCCCCGTGCGTTGTTCCTGTCCAAAAGGGTGATAAACTCTCTAAATCTGAATGTCCCCAAAATGATAAAGAAACTGCTGAAATGGAAAGAGTCTCATATGCTTCCGCTGTTGGCAGTTTGATGTATGCTCAAGTTTGTACTCATCCCGATATTGCATATGCAGTTAATGTTTTAGGGAGATACTTGAGTAGCCCAGGATTGGGTCATTGGAAAGCCGTTAAAAAGGTCATGCGATATTTGCAGGGAATCAAGGATTACATGTTGACCTATAAGAAGTCTGATCAACTTCAGGTCATTGGTTATTCTGATTTTGATTTTGCAGGTTGCCCTGATGACCGAAAGTCTACTTCCGGCTTAATTTTTATGATGGCAGGAGGAGCTATTTCGTGGAAGAGTGTTAAACAGACTCTTACAGCTACCTCAACCATGGAGGCAGAATATGTAGCTTGCTATGAAGCTACTTGTCAAGCTATGTAGCTAAAGAACTTAATCTCTCGCTTCAAAGTTGTTGAAAGCATATCTAGGCCACTTGTGATATATTGCGACAATTCTGCTGCTGTACATTTCTCTCAGAACACTAAGAGCTCTTCTCGCTCAAAGCATTTTGATATTAAGTATCTATTTGTCAGAGAGAAAATTCTTGAATTTCAGACTCGAATTGAACATCTTGCCACTGAGAACATGTTGGCTGATCCACTGACCAAAGGCTTGACTGTTGGTGTTTTTCAAAGGCATGTAGCCAACATGGGTGTAGTTAAGTCATTTGATATTTTGGATTAGTGGGAGTCTGATTGTTGCGTTTAATTATTGCAATGAGATATGTATAAGATGACGTCAATTTAATAATCATATCTCTTATAGCATTTCAGATGCTTGGACCATTATTGGATTACATATTTCTACATTATATTATGGTAATTCATATTCATTATCGTTATATGAAATGTGGGTATTTGAAATGTGTGATTTGTTTCCCTATCGGATACAATTTATGCATTGTTAAATTTTGTGCCTTCTCACATTATTTTGATGATAAGTGGTTGATATATTTGGTTATTATAATTGTGTTATTTTAATAATTAATTAAAGTCATCCAAGTGGGAGAATGTTAAATCTATAATGGATTTACTTTAATTAATTATTTTATTATATATAATTATTATATCAATTAACATATACTTAATTAAATAAATATTGTATTGGGCTTAATTGTTGAATGACCCGTGATGGGTTGGGTCATTCTTTTGGATAGCCCGCTGAGAGGTCCCTTCCCTCATCTGGTGGTTATATATTTGACTATCCCATTAGGTCAGATAATTAAGCGTAACCGTTCCATCAAAAAGAGGGCAGTAGCATTCTCAGTTTACACTCAGGCAAATGGATTCAACCATGACAGGTACATGTTTATTGCATTATTGATATTATAACATGTCGTACAATCATATCTATAATTAGGCTATGATTAGTTTTTCATCAAAAATATTAAATAAAAATAGAGGAAATAAAGAAAATAAAAAACGTCAAAGCACCAAAAATTTCCTCGTAAAGAGTGTTGTGTCTTTCACAAACGAAAGATACAATTTATAGTTTTAATTTATGGTTTAGTTTACTAATACATTTATTATTACTTTCATTGTACTTGTTATAACTGTTGGAAATTACATAGAGGAATTACAAAATAATCTTGCATATTAGAAATTAACTAATGAAATAATAAAACGAACTAAAAGAAATTATCAAACAAATATAAATGAAAACTAAATCAATATTTTAAAATTAACTAAAAAGTTGATAGAAAAAATATCAAAATAAAATTATGGAAATAAAGAAAAAAAATGGAAAAACGTTGAGTGTTGTGTCTTTCACAAATGAAAATATACAAATTATGGTTTTAATGCATGGTTTTATTGACTAATACATTTGTTATTACTTTCATTGTACTTGTTATAACTCTTGCAAATTACATAAAGTAATTAAAAAATAACCCTGTATATTAGCAATTAATATGAATAAATAATAAAACAAACTAAAAGAAAATATCAAAGAAATAAAAAAAATTAAAATCAACTAAATCATGTTTAAAATTAACTAAAAGTTTAATAGGATGAATTATCAAAATAAAATTATTAAAATGAAAAAAAAACATTAAAAATCAAAATTTTTCTTTTAAAGAATGTTGTGTCATACACAAATGAAACATACAAATTATAGTTTTAATTTATGGTTTTATTAATTAACACATTTGTTATTACTTTCTTTGTACTTGTTATAACTGTTGCAAATTACATAGAGTAATTATCAAATAACACTGCATATTAGCAATAAACTAAAGCAATAATAAAACAAACTAAAAGAAAATATCAAACAAATAAAAAAATAAAAATCAAATAAATCATATTAATAATTAACAAAAAAAAGTTAATATGAACGAATATCAAAACAAAATTAAGGAAATAAAGAAAATAAAAAACGCCAAAGAACTAAAACTTTCCTCGTAAAGAGTGTTGTGTCTTTGACTATAATTTATAGTTTTAATTCGTGGTTTAATTTACTAATACATTTATTATTACTTAGATTGTACTTGTTATAACTGTTGTAAATTACATAGAAGAATTACTTAATAACTCTGCATATTAGCAATTAATTAAAGAAATAATAAAACAAACTAAACTAAAATCTCAAACAAATATAAATGAAAATTAAACCAATATTATTTAAAATTAAATAAAAAGTTGATAGAAAAAATATCAAAACAAAATTATAGAAATACGAAAATACAAAATGACAAAACATTGAAGATTTCCTTCTAAAGAGTGTTGTGTCTTTCACAAATGGAATGATACAAATTATGGTTTTAATGCATGGTTGAATTAACTAACACATTTGTTATTAATTGTACTTATTATAACTGTTGCAAATTACATAGAGTAATAACTGAATAACCATGCATATTAGCAATTAATTTAAGCAATAATAAAGAACAATTAAAGAAAATATTAAACAAATAAAAATGAAAATTAAATCAATCTTATTTAAAATTAACTAAAAAATTAATAGGAAAAAAATATCAAAACAAGATTATGGAAACAAAGAAAATAAAAAAGGGCAGAACAAAGAAAGTTTCCTTCTAAGGAGTGTTGTGTCTTTCACAAATGAAAATATACAAATTATGGTTTTATTGACTAATACATTTGTTATTACTTTCATTGTACTTATTATAACTCTTGCAAATTACATAGAGTAGTTACAAAATAACCCTGCATATTAGCAATTAATTAAACAAATAATAAAGCAAACTAAAAGTATATATCAAAGAAATAAAAAAAATTAAAATCAACTAAATCATGTTTAAAATTAACTAAAAACTTAATAGGATGAAATATCAAAACAAAATTATGAAAATGAAAAAAAATAAAAAACATCAAAAACCAAAAGTTTTATTTTAAAGAGTGTTGTGTCATACACAAAGGAAACATACAAATTATAGCTTTAATTCATGGTTTTATTACTTAACGCATTTGTTATTACTTTCTTTGTACTTGTTATAACCATTGCAAATTACATAGAGTAATTAACAAATACTGCTGCAAATTAGCAATAAACTAAAACAACAATAAAACAAACTAAAAGAAAATATCAAACAAATAAAAAAATAAAAATCAACTAAATCATATTAATAATTAACAAAAAAGCTAATATGAACAAATATCAAATCAAAATTAAGGAAATAAAGAAAATAAAAAACGCCAAAGCACCAAAAGTTTTCTCGTAAAGAGTGTTGTGTCTTTGACTAACAAAAGATACAATTTACAGTTTTAATTCGTGGTTTAATTTACTAATACATTTATTATTACTTAGATTATACTTGTTATAACTGTTGCAAATTACATACAAGAATTACTTAATAACCCTGCATATTAGCAATTAATTAAAAATAATAATAAAATTAACTAAACTTAAATACCATACAAATATAAATGAAAATTAAATCAGTATTATTTAAAATTAACTAAAAAGTTGATAGCAAAAAATATCAAAACAAAATTATAGAAATACGAAAATACAAAATGACAAAACACAGAAAATTTCCTTCTAAAGAGTGTTGTGTCTTTCACAAATGAAAAGATACAAAACATGGTTTTAATGCATGGTTGAATAAACTAACTTATTAGCAATTAACTTAAGCAATAATAAAGAACACTTAAAGAAAATATTAAACAATTAAAAATGAAAATTAAATCAATCTTATTTAAAATTAACTAAAAAATTAATAGGATAAAAATATCAAAACAAGATTATGGAAACATAGAAAATTAAAAAGGGCAAAACAAAGAAAGTTTCCTTCTAAAGAGTGTTGAGTCTTTCACAAATGAAAATATACAAATTATGGTTTTAATGCATGGTTTTATTGACTAATAGATTTGTTATTACTTTCATTGTACTTGTTATAACTCTTGCAAATTACATAGACTAGTTACAAAGTAACCTTGCATATTAGCAATTAATTGATGAAATAATAAAGCAAACTAAAAGTATATATCAAAGAAATAAAAAAATTAAAATCAACTAAATCATGTTTAAAAATAAATAAAAACTTAATAGAATGAAATATCAAAACAAAATTATGGAAATGAAAAAAATATAAAAAAATCAAAACCAACTTATGAAAATAAATTAATTGTACTTGTTATGACTGTTGCAAATTACATAGAGTAATTACTGAATAACCCTGCATATTAGCAATAAATTAAAGAAATTATAAAACAAACTATAATAAAATATCAAACAAATATAAATGAAAATTAAGTCAATCTTATTTAAAATTAACTAAAAATGTAATACAAAAAATAAAATTAAAACCAACTTATGGAAATAAATAAAATACAATATGGCAAAACACTGAAAATTTCCAGCTAAAGAGTGTTGTGTCTTTCACAAATTGAAAGATACAAATTATGGTTTTAACGCATGGTTGTATTAACTAATATATTTATTATTATTTTCGTTGTACTTGTTATAACGGTTGCAAATTTAATTGTGTAATAACTAAATAACCATGCATATTAGCAATTAATTTAAGCAATAATAAAGCACACTTAAAAAAATTTTAATAAAAAATGAATGAAAATTAAATCAACCCTATTTAAAATTAACTAAAAATTTAATAGAAAAAAATATCAAGACAAAATTATGGAAATAAAGAAAATAAAAAATGGCAAAGCAATGAAAGTTTTCTTCTAAAGAGTGTTGTGTCTTTCACAAATGGAAATATACAAATTATGGTTTCAATACATGGTTGTATTAACTAATACAATTTGTATTATTTTTATTGTACTTGTTATAACTCTTGCAAATTACATATAGTAGTTACAAAATAACCCTGCATATTAGCAATTAATTAAAAAAATAATAAAACAAACTAAAAGAAAATATCAAAGAAATAATAAAAATTTAAATCAACTAAATAATGTTTAAAATTAACTAAAAACTTAATAGGATGAAATATCAAAACAAAATTATGGAAATAAAAAAACAAAAAAACATAAAACACCAAAAATTTTCTTCTAAAGAGTGTTCTGTCATACACAAATGAAGCATACAAATTATAGTTTTAATTCATGGTTTTATTAACTAACACATTTAATATTACTTTCATTGTACTTTTTATAATTGTTGCAAATTACATAGAGTAATTATCAAATAACACTGCATATTAGAAATAATTGAAAGCAATAATAAAACAAATTAAAAATAAAATATCAAACAAATAAGAAAAATAAAAATCAACTAAATCATGTTTGAAATTA
Source organism: Lathyrus sativus (assembly GCA_963859935.3). Classification (NCBI taxonomy): domain Eukaryota; kingdom Viridiplantae; phylum Streptophyta; class Magnoliopsida; order Fabales; family Fabaceae; genus Lathyrus; species Lathyrus sativus. The sequence continues at coordinate 410,102,973 of OZ012741.1, read as the reverse complement.
ACAAAAAAGTTAATATGAACAAATATCAAACAAAATTAAGAAAATAAAGAAAATAAAAAATGACAAAGCACCAAAAGTTTCTTTTGTAAAGAGTGTTGTGTATTTCACAAAAAAAAATACAAATTATAGTTTTAATTTGTGGTTTAGTTTATTGATACATTTATTATTACTTTGATGGTACTTGTTATAACTGTTGCAAATTACATAGAAGAATTACTGAATAACCCTTCGTAATGGCAATTAATTAAATAAATAATAAAACAAACTATACTAAAATATCAAACAAATATAAATAAAAATTAAATCAATATTATTTAAAATTAATTAAAAACATGATAGAAAATATATCAAAACAAAATTATGGAAATATAAAAAATACAAAATGGCAAAAAACTCAAAATTTCCTTCTAAAGAGTGTTGTGTCTTTCACAAATGGAGAGATATAAATTATGGTTTTAATGCATGGTTGTATTAACTAACACATTTGTTATTACATTAATTGTACTTGTTATAACGGTTGCAAGTTATATAGAGCAATAACTGAATAACCATGCATATTAGCAATTAATTTAAGCAATAATAAAGTACACTTAAAAAAATATTAAACAAATAAAAATATAAATTAAATCAATCTCATTTAAAATTAACTAAAAATATTAATAGGAAAAAAATATCAAAACAAAATTATGGAAATAAAGAAAATATGATTTTAAGGAAAAATCTGGCAAAACAAAGAAAGTTTCCTTCTAAGGAGTGTTGTGTCTTTCTCAAATGGAAAGATACAAATTATGGTTTTAATGAATGGTTGTATTAACTAACACATTTGTTATTACATTAATTGTACTTATTATAACTCTTGCAAATTACATAGAGTAGTAACTGAATAACCATGCATATTAGCAATTAATTTAAGTAATAATAAAGCACACTTAAAGAAAATATTAAACAAATAAAAAAAATTAAAATTAAGTAAATCATGTTTAAAATTAACTAAAAACTTAATAGGATGAAATATCAAAACAAATTTATGAAAATGAAAAAAAATAAAAAACATCAAAAACCAAAAGTTTTCTTTTAAAGAGTGTTGTGTCATACACAAATGAAACATACAAATTATAGTTTTAATTCATGGTTTTATTAACTAACACATTTATTATTACTTTCATTGTACTCATTATAGCTGTTGCAAATTACATAGAGTAATTATCAAATAACACTGCTTATTAGCAATAAGTTAAAGCAATAATAAAACAAATTAAAAAGAAAATATCAAACAAACAAAAAAATTAAAATCAACTAAATCATGTTTAAAATTAACAAAAAGGTTAATATCAAGAAATATCAAAACAAAATTAAAGGAATAAAGAAAATCAAAAACGTCAAAGCACCAACGTGGTTTAATTTACTAATACATTTATTATTACTTAGATTATACTTGTTATAACTGTTGCAAATTACATACATGAATTACTTAATAACCCTGCATATTAGCAAATAATTAAAGAAATAATAAAACAAACTAAACTAAAATATCAAAATAAATATAAATTAAAACTAAATAATGATTATTTAAAATCAACTAGAAAGTTGATAGAAAAAAATATCAAAACAAAAGTATAGAAATACGAAAATACAGAACGGCAAAACACTGAAATTTTTCTTCTAAGTAGTGTTGTGTCCTTCACAAATGGAAAAATACAAATTATGGTTTTAATGCATGGTTGAATTAACTAACACATTTGTTATTACATTAATTGTACTTGTTATAACTGTTGCAAATTACATAGAGTAATAACTGAATAACCATGCATATTAGAAATTAATTTAAGCAATAATAAAGAACACTTAAAGAAAATATTAAACAAATAAAAATGAAAATTAAATCAATCTTATTTAAAATTAACTAAAAAATTAATAGGAAAAGAATATCAAAACAAGATTATGGAAACAAAGAAAATAAAAAATGACAAAACAAAAAGAATTTACTTCTAAAGAGTGTTGTGTCTTTCACAAAAGAAAATATACAAATTATGGTTTTAATGCATTGTTGTATTAACTAATATATTTATAATTACTTTCATTGTACTTGTTATAACTCTTGCAAATTACTTAGCATTTAATTAAAGAAATAATGAAGCAAACTAAAAAAAATATCAAAGAAATAAAAAAATTAAAATCAACTAAATCATGTTTAAAATTAACTAAAAGTTTAATAGGATGAAATATCAAAACAAAACTATAGAAATTAAGATAATAAAAAACATTAAAATTAACTAAATCTTGTAAATGTTGTGTCGTTTACAAATGAAAAATACAAATGAAAATCTTAAAAGAGGATAAAGAGGAAAGGAGATGTAAGATGTAAGTTGTTGACTACGTGAAGATTTGAATTTTCAGTTTCAAAGAAAAAGACAATAGTATGATTTTTATTATTATTATTCAACTTTTCCATTGCATTAACAATACACATGTTTATAAGAATATTGAAAAAGTTGATCTGCATTGAAATGTTTTATGAAAAAAAATTATTCAAAATCCATAAGATCATTTGGATAATAAAATATCACTAATTACCAAAGAACCCTACATATTAGTATTGAATTAAAGCAATAATAAAATAAAACTAAAAAAAATCAAATAAATAAAAAATAAAAATCAACTAAATCGTATTTAAAATTAAGTAAAAAGTTAATAGGAAGAAATATCAAAATAAAATGATGAAAATAAAGAAAATTCAAAATTTCAAAACAAATTTTTTATTTTAAAGAGTATTGTGTCTTTCACGAATGAAATATATAAATTATGGTTTTATTTCAGGATTGCATTTACTAATACATTTATTATTACTTTCATTATATAACTGTTACAAATTACATAAAGTAATAACTATCTCTTATTACTTTTATTGTCCTTGATATAACTCTTACAAATTACATACTATCGTGCTATTACACCATATATTTATCATAATATATTATTAATTTGCTTGAACTACATATCCACTACACGATTTATCCATCATAATATAATATCAACATGCTCGACATACATCATAATTAAATATGAATCTGAGCTTAAAACTATGATTCAATAATAAAATTCAAAAAAGAAGACAAAAATACTTGTTTTGGTTTTATAAAGCATGTATGTGACAACTTCAACCAAAGATGTAATTGGTTCGCACCCCACTCAAATGTAATCAGACAAAAAAAAATCTTACAAATCATATGTAGAAATGCATCTAAATCTTACTAAATCTCGAATTATTTTGGCAAAACAAAAAATAAGAATAAAATTAAGGAGAAAAAGAAGTATATTTATAATTGATTTTGAAATAGAAAAACTAATTAAAAATAAATAAAAATAGACAAAAGGAGAGAGGAAGAAGGACAATTCATGTCTAAAATAGGATAGAGAAGAAAGAGAATGTAGCATTTGTGTGTTGGAAGGAAGAGAATAAAATACACAAAAGAGAGAATCAAATTATATACAAGTTGTGTGCAAACTAGAATTGTATGAGAATTTTTATCTATATCAACAAAAAAGAAAAAAAATAATAAAGAAAAAGATTGGACAATATATATGTGTGTGTTTTTGTATTTTAAAAAAAAAAGAAGAAATTTTTTTTTTTAAAAATAAAATAAATTAGAGAATATAAAAATAATTATTATTGATGTGCTGATAGTCTAAGTGTCTAAGTTCAAAATATTAATTGATAAAATTTATTTTTGATTCAAATATTAATAAAATTCTACAAAATTTTATACAATTTGTGTTATAAAAAAGCTATTTATTAATGTTTGATATATAATAGAAATGTAATAAGTGATAGAATTCACAACCACCTTATATCCTTATTAACATATATATTATTCACTCATACGTCATGCATTATTTCAAAATTCATATTTAGTACACGATGAATGATAAAATATATTATTTTACAGGATATATTGTCATACATGTAATTGGTGAGGATCATATAAAAGATATATTTAATATATGAGGATGAAAGAGAATTTAGTGAAAAATGTATAATTTATATAATATTTAAAAATCATATTAATTATGATTTTAATCTTTCTTTGATCAAAATTCATAAAATAAAATAAAAAGAATAATGTATTTTTTTTATTCTTTAATTTATTTAAGGTTTCATTTTGGTTTCTTACTTAATAAATGTTACGTTTTAATCTCTAAAAAATTATTCCATTAATCAATTTAGTCAATTCCATTAATTTTTTATGTAAATATATTTTGCGAGACAATATTGATGAATGTTCACCCTAATTTTTTTTTTAATTTTAACTATTTGAACTTTCTGATGAGTTTTACACATTTAAATGGTTGGAATTTTATTAATTAGAGTGAGAATTGGAAAGATTTATTGACAATTAATGGACAATAAATGAACACAAGTAAGAACTAATATAGAAGTGAATTTGAAAAGATTCATTTTAGTCCCACAGGGAATGGAAATATTAGTAGTGTTTATATATTCCAACTTGGTCAATTGGGTTGGGCTCTAAAGGGCACCCAATTTTTGAAAGGAGTGAGGACACACCCATGACCAACAAGACACACATGCGCGCGCCGCCGCCGCCGTCCGTCCGGTCGGTCCGGTCTAGATGAATTATTTTTTGGACCCGAACTTATATGATTTAATTATCATTAATTAAATAATATAATTCGGTGGAAAATTAATTAATAATAAATATTAATTAGATCCAGTCCTCCACGAATTTCTCATTCTCCCACCATTTTCTCCACCAACCACGAATTTTCTCCCCACTTAGGTGCAAGTAGCTGCCTATAAATACAGGGTAGAAATTCAGTAGTGAGTACATCGGATTTGACAAGTTCACACGAATTTTGATTTCCTTCTTCTCTCCCTTAATTCTCTTCATCTAAAATCTTTCTTTTCTTGACTGGTTATTTTGGCCAGATACTAACTTAGAAGGTGTATTTCTAGAGCGATTTATCAGTGTGCAACTGATAATCGTACCTTTTTTGAACGAGCTGTTTTATCTTGGAGGCGTCGTCGTAAATCGACTGCTTTGCATAATTTGGCAGTACGGCGAAACGTCTTAAAGAAAGCGACCTAGTACGCGACTCGTCCCGATAATTTTTTTGTGCCAAACTCAATTTTTCAAATCCGAAAACAACAATTTTAAGACGCTTTAATAACTGCCATGGCAACTGAGGAAATTATCGGTACTATTGTGGCCGCTTCAGTCTCTGACAAACCTTTCAGGTTTGAGGGTTCCAATTTCAAACGTTGGCAAGCTAAGATGAAATTTTTCTTAACTCTGAAAAAGGTTGCCCACGTTCTGACTGAGGATATCCCGGCTGTCCCTTCTGCATCATCTGAACTACCTAATGGTAACTCACATGAATTTCTCATTCTCCCACCATTTTCTCCACCCACCACGAATTTTCTCCCCACTTAGGTGCAGGTAGCTGCCTATAAATACAGGGTAGAAATTCAGTAGTGAGTACATCGGATTTGACAAGTTCACACGAATTTTGATTTCCTTCTTCTCTCCCTTAATTCTCTTCATCTAAAATCTTTCTTTTCTTGACTGGTTATTTTGGCCAGATACTAACTTAGAAGGTGTATTTCTAGAGCGATTTATCAGTGTGCAACTGATAATCGTAACTTTTTTGAACGGGCTGTTTTATCCTTGAGGCGTCGTCGTAAATCGACTGCTTTGCATAATTTGGCAGTACAGAGAAACGTCTTAAAGAAAGCGACCTAGTACGCGACTCGTCCCGATAATGTTTTTGTGCCAAACTCAATTTTTCAAATCCAAAAACAACAATTTTAAGACGCTTTAATAACTGCCATGGCAACTGAGGAAATTATCGGTACTACTGCGGCAGCTTCGGTCTCTGACAAACCTTTCAGGTTTGAGGGTTCCAATTTCAAACGTTGGCAAGCTAAAATGAAATTTTTCTTAACTCTGAAAAAGGTTGCCCACGTTCTGACTGAGGATATCCCGGCTGTCCCTTCTGCATCATCTGAACTACCTAACGGTAACTCACTTGCAGATTCAGACGGGATTTCCAAAATGTCTGACTCAGATGCTGCAAAAGCTAAGGCTGCAGCAGATGCTGCAAAAGCTAAGGCTGCAGCAGATGCTGCAAAAGCTAAGGCTGCAACAGATGATCTACAGCTCCGAAAAGAAATCGCCTTATGGCACGAGAATGATTATCTGTGCAAAAATCACATTCTGAACAGCCTTGCTGATGATCTGTACGACTGCTACAGTAGCTACAGGACTGCTAAACAGGTTTGGGAGGCTCTGCAAAGAAAATATGATACTGAAGAAGCAGGTGCGAAGAAATTTGCTGTCAGCCGCTACTTGAACTACAAGATGGTGGATGAGAAGTCGGTGGAAGCTCAAAGCCACAAAATTCAGAAGATTGCTCATGAGATAATTACAGAAGGTATGCCCCTCAATGAACAATTTCAAATTGCTGTAATTATTGACAAACTGCCCCCTGGTTGGAAAGATTTCAAAAATGTGCTTCGTCACAAAACAAAAGAATTTTCAATCGAGAGTCTGATAACTCGCCTCCGAATTGAAGAGGAGGCTAGAAAACAAGATCAGAAAGAAGTAGTCTTAGTTGTGTCTAACAATAAAAAGAAATTTGGTGCGACTCTGAAGCCTACGGGCAAACCATTAAAGAATCAGAACCGCAATGCTATGAACCGAACTAAGAATGGGAATCCCTCTAGGGCCCCATCGGCTCCATTTGCTAAGCAACAGCCACCACCTCAAAGAAATGATGCTCCGGTTTTCTCTTGCTACAACTGTGGGAAACCGGGCCATATGGCAAATAAATGTAGGAGCAGGCCTAAACCTGCAGCTAACTCAAATGCTCAGGTCAACCTGACTGATGAGCAACTTATTGCCATGATCACTGAAATCAACATGGTTGGTGGAAGTGATGGTTGATGGATAGACATTGGCGCCACTCGTCATGTCTGCTATGATCGTGCTATGTTCAAGACATACATGAATGCTGAAGATAAGAAAGTGTTGTTGGGAGATGCTCACACCACCAATGTTGCTGGAACTGGAGATGTTGAGCTGAAGTTCACTTCAGGAAAGACTTTGATCTTGAAGGACGTCATGCATGTTCCTGAAATTAGGAAGAATCTTGTTTCTGGTTTTCTTTTAAATAAGGTTGGGTTTAGTCAAACTTTAGGGGCAGATTTGTACACCATCACTAAGAATGGTATTTTTGTTGGAAAAGGGTACGCCACTGATGGCATGTTTAAGTTGAATGTTGATTTGAATAAAATTTCTCCTTCTGTTTACTCTTTGTGTGACTTTAATATTTGGCATGGTAGACTTTGTCACGTTAATAAACAAATCATTTCTAATGCAAGCAACATAGGCCTAATCCCTAAACTAAATGTTAATGATTCCAATAAATGTGAATTTTGCAGTCAAGCTAAAATAACAAAAACTTCACATAAATCAATTATAAAAGAATCTGACTCCCTAGATCTTATACACTCTGATATATGTGAATTAGATGGAAGTTTAACCAGAAATAATAAACGTTATTTTATCACTTTTATTGATGATTGCTCTGATTATACTTATGTATATCTAATGAAGAATAAAAGTGAAGCGCTTGACATGTTTAAGGTGTATGTAACTGAAATTGAGAATCAATTTAACAAGAAGATTAAGAGACTTCGCAGTGATAGGGGAACTGAATATGACTCTAGCTTGTTTAATGATTTTTATGCTGAACATGGTATTATACACGAAACAACTGCTCCATACTCTCCTGAAATGAATGGTAAAACAAAAAGAAAGAATAGGACTCTTACTGAACTTGTAGTTGCAATCATGTTAAATTCTGGTGCTGCACCTCACTGGTGGGGGGAAATTTTATTGACTGTTTGCTATGTCCTGAATAAAGTTCCCAAGTCAAAAATTAAGATCTCACCTTATGAGATATTAAAGAAAAGACAACCTAGTTTGTCTTATTTGAGAACTTGGGGTTGTCTGGCTTATGTTAGAATTCCAGATCCGAAACGAGTTAAACTCGCTAGTAGAGCCTATGAATGTGTATTCATTAGGTATGCAGCAAACAGTAAGGCATACAGGTTTTATGACCTAAATTCCAGAGTAATTATAGAATCAAACGATGTTGAATTCTTTGAAGAAAAATTTTCTTTCAAATCGAGAAATAGTGGGGGCACATAATCGAGTCACATTCATGTGATAAAAAGCACTGAAAGCAGCAAAAATGTAGAAACAGAACTTCGAAGAAGTAAAAGAGCAAGAGTTGCTAAAGACTATGGGCCTGATTATGCGACCTATAATGTAGAAGAAGATCCAATAAATCTTCAAGAAGCACTGTCATCTATGGATGCAGACTTATGGCAAGAAGCCATTAATGATGAGATAGATTCTCTAGAATCTAACAAGACCTGGCACTTAGTAGACTTACCCCCGGGTTGCAAACCAATTGGTTATAAATGGGTTTTGAAAAGGAAACTAAAACCTGATGGAACAATTGAGAAATACAAGGCTCGCCTTGTAGCCAAGGGTTTTAGACAAAGAGAAAATATAGATTTCTTCGACACCTTTTCTCCGGTCACTAGAATTACATCCATTAGGGTACTCATTTCAATAGCAGCCATTTATAACTTAATAGTACACCAAATGGATGTTAAAACAACTTTTTTAAATGGTGACTTAGAAGAAGAAATCTATATGGAACAACCAGAAGGGTTTGTGATCCAAGGACAAGAAAGCAAGGTCTGTAAATTAGATATGTCTCTGTATGGACTAAAACAAGCCCCTAAACAATGGCATGAAAAGTTTGATGACCTAATGATAATTAATGGGTACAAAGTGAATGAAAGTGACAAGTGTGTTTATTACAAATCTGAGAATCGCATCTGTACTATCATATGTCTATATGTAGACGATCTACTTATATTTGGATCAAACATTCAGGCCATTAATGATATGAAATCATTGTTATGCAATAACTTTGATATGAAAGACCTCGGAGAAGCAAGCGTGATCCTGGGTATCAAGATCACGAGATCCGACCAAGAAATTTCTTTGGATCAATCTCACTATGTGGAGAAGATCTTAAAGAAATATAAATACTTTGATTGTAAACCGGCATGCACTCCGTATGATCCAAGTGTGAAATTGTTTAAGAACATTGGAGAAAGTGTCAAACAAGCAGAATATGCGAGCATCATTGGCAGTCTTAGGTATACCACTGATTGTACTAGACCCGACATTGCATATGTCGTAGGATTGTTGTGCAGATTTACAAGTAGGCCGAGTAACGAACATTGGCAAGCTATTGAGCGAATAATGAGGTACCTTAAAAGGACTATGGACCTCGGCCTACACTATCAGAAATTTCCTGCTGTACTAGAAGGGTATAGTGATGCAGATTGGAACACCTTATCGGATGATTCCAAAGCTACTAGTGGTTATATATTTAGTATAGCCGGAGGAGCTGTATCTTGGAAATCAAAGAAACAGACCATTCTGGCACAGTCCACAATGGAGTCTGAGATGATAGCATTAGCTACAGCTAGTGAAGAAGCAAGTTGGTTAAGATGCTTGCTAGCTGAGATTCCTTTATAGGAAAAACCTATATCAGCTTTGTTGATCCACTGCGATAGTACCGCGGCTATTGCAAAAGTTGAGAACCGTTATTATAATGGTAAAAGACGTCAAATTAGAAGAAAACATAGCACTGTTAGAGATTGTATCTCTAAAGGAGCTGTGAGAGTGGATCATGTACGCACTGATGAGAACTTAGCAGATCCTTTGACGAAAGGATTAGCTAGAGAGAAAGTCCATAATACTTCCAAAAAGATGGGACTAATGCCTATAAAGCAATTTGTTACTCATGATGGTAACCCGACCTAAATGACTGGAGATCCCAAGACTTAGGTTCAATTGATTTTGTGTTGTAGGTATGCTTGAAGACAACTTCTAATCAATGGTATCTTGATAGCGGTTGTTCTAAGCATATGACGAGAGACATAAACAAAATTTCAAGTCTATCATTAAAGGTCAAAGGATACGTTACTTACGGTGATGATAATAAAGGAAAAATTCTTGGAGTTGGAACCGTTGGTGCACCTCCATGTACAATCATCGAAGACGTTCTTTATGTGGAAGGCCTTAAACACAACCTACTTAGCATAAGTCAATTGTGTGACAAAGGGTTCCGAATCAACTTCACAAAGGATGAATGTTTGATAGAACATGAAGTCACCCATGACATCTTCCTAAAAGGTAAAAGATTTAATAATATTTTTATGATCTCTTTTGATGACTCTTCCTTAAAGGTAAAATGTCTAATGGCGAACAACAACGAGGCGTGGCTTTGGCATAAAAGATTTGCTCACATTCACAGGGAGCATTTAAACAAGTTGATAAAGCATGATCTAGTTTTTGGTCTTCCAAAGATAAAATTCATCAAGGATAAGTTATGCGATGCATGTCAAAAGGGAAATAGACCAAGACAACTTTCAAATCCAAGCAAGTGGTTTCTACATCAAGACCACTTCAATTGATGCATATGGATCTTTTTGGTCCATCGAGAACGAAAAGCTTTGGAGGTAGTATTTATGCTTTAGTTATTGTTGATGATTTCTCTCGATACACATGGACATTGTTTTTAGTGTAGAAAAATGATGCTTTCAAAGCATTCAAGAAGTATGCGAAGAAAATTCAAAACGATAAATCACTCACCATAGCCTCCATAAGAAGCGACCATGGTGGAGAATTCCAAAATTCAAATTTTGAAGATTTTTGCGAAGAGCATGAAATTTCTCACAACTTTTCCGCACCAAGGACTCCTCAACAAAACGGTGTTGTAGAACGGAAGAATAGGTCATTGGTGGAGCTTGCTAGAACGATGCTTAGCGAATCAAATCTTCCTAAATATTTTTGGGCAGAAGCGGTTAACACGACATGTTTCGTAAGCAACCGTGTCAATATTTGACCAATTCTCAAAAAGACTCCGTATGAGCTGTTCAAGGGTAGGAAACCAAACATAGCATTTTTCCACATATTCGGATGCAAATGTTTTGTTCTCAATAACAATAAGGACAATCTCGGTAAGTTTGATGAGAAGTCCGACGAAGGTATATTTCTTGGTTACTCTCTTTCTAGTAAAGCTTTTAGAATTTTTAATAAAAGAACTCTTACTATTGAAGAATCCATTCATGTTTCTTTTGATGAGACTAACCCCTCAAAAGAGGATAATATTATTGTGGATGATGATGATGATATAGTAGGTTCTTTATAACAACAAGAAGAGACTTCAAAGAATCAAGCAATACCACAAGAAGATGTCACTCAAATCATCGAAGAACATCAAGATCTTCCGAAGGAATGGATAACGCATAGAGATCATCCGATAGATAAAGTTATTGGTGATATTATCCAAGGCGTGGAAACTCGACTAAATCTTAAGGATGCTTGTCTCAACATGGCTTTTGTGTCTCAAATTGAACCAACCAAGATTGATGAAGCCTTAGGCGATGACCAGTGGATTGTAGCGATGCAAGAAGAACTCGACCAATTCAAAAGGAATCAAGTTTGGAATCTCGTACCAAGACCAGACAACAAGCACATCATAGGAACGAGATGGGTGTTTAAGAACAAACTTGACGAGAATGGGATCATAGTTCGTAACAAAGCAAGATTGGTCGCACAAGGCTACAACCAGGAGGAAGGAATAGATTTTGATGAAATGTTCGCTCCGGTAGCAAGGTTAGAAGCAATTAGATTATTACTTGCTTACGCTTGTTCTATGAATTTTCAGTTGTTCCAGATGGATTTAAAAAGCGCTTTCCTGAATGGATATATCAATAAACAAGTCTACGTCAAACAACCTCCGGGTTTTGAAGACTTCAAGAATCCCTCGCATGTTTACAAACTGAAAAAGGCACTCTACGGACTGAAACAAGCACCAAGAGCATGGTATGACTGCCTTAGCAATTTCTTATGTGAAAAGGGATTTACAAAAGGAAAGGTTAACAAGACACTGTTCATAAAGTAGATCAAGGGTAACACCTTATTGTTTCAAGTTTATGTCGACGACATCATCTTCGGATCAACAAACAAAGAGCTTTGCGAAGAATTTTCACTTATGATGCAAGGAGAATTCGAGATGTCCATGATGGGAAAATTGAACTATTTTCTTGAACTATAAATCAAGCAAATAAAGGATGGCATATTCCTCAACCAATCCAAGTACTGCAAAGAATTGTTGAAGAAATTCGATATGGATAGTTGCAAGGTGATGTCCACTCCTATGGGATCCGGAATGTACGTTGATCAAGATGAATCTGGTACTCCAATTGATATTACAAAATATCGAGGTATGATTGGTTCATTATTATATTTGACGACAAGCCGTCTTGACATTATGTTTAGCGTTTGTTTGTGTGCATGCTTTCAAGCAAGTCCGAAGGAATCACATCTCACCGCCGTGAAGAGAATCATAAAGTATCTCAAAGGAACAACGAACGTCGGATTATGGTATCCAAAAGGTAGTACTTGTTCATTAATGGGTTATTCTGATGCTGATTATGCAGGATGTAAGACCGATAGAAAAAGCACGAGTGATACGTGTCACATTCTCGGGAATGCACTAGTGTCATGGCCTGCAAGAAGCAAGCGTGTGTGGCACTCAGTACAGCCGAAGCGAAATATATTGCAGCAGGATGTTGTTGTGCACAAATTCTGTGGCTCAAGCAACAACTCCTCGATTACGGTGTAGATCTCGGTTGCATTCCTCTTCGATGTGATAATACAAGTGCCATCAATATTACAAAGAACCCGGTCATGCATTCAAGGACAAAGCATATAGATATCCGGCATCACTTCCTTCGAGATCACGTACTAAATGGAGATGTAGATGTTACTTTCGTTGATACAGACAATCAACTCGCCGACATCTTTACCAAACCATTGGCGAAAGAACCGTCTTCAAAATTCGACGAGAACTTGGGATTCTCGATGAAGGTGATATCTGATTTTTTCTCTGGTTTATGTTTGCATAATGTATGTTTTTCAAATGTTTGTGCATTCTGTTTTTAGTAATTTTCCAAAATTCGCGTGTGTTAATCGATTAACCTATATGGTTAACCGATTAACACTGTTAATTTTTCACTTATATCATAATTTTTTAATGTGTTAACCGATTAACCTATAGGGTTAACCGATTAACACTGATACTTTTTATTTTGGAAATTAATCTTTTTAATGTGTTAACCGATTAACCTATATGGTTAACTGATTAACACTGTTAAAATTTTCAAAAATCAAAAACGAAAAATTAATTAAAATTTTGGAAAATTAAGTGTGTTATATGTGTTATTTATGTGTGGTTAATATTTTCTTGAACATCCAAATCACTATCCAAAGAATTCTTCTTCTTCTTCTTTGACTACACTTTTGGACTTCCAACCAACATTAAAACCCACTCACATAACTCTCCATATATATTGCCCTCACATTATCCTCTCCTCCATCTCTCAAAACCCTAACTCATCCAAGAACCCAGAACCCTCAAAATCTCTCAAACTTCATCCATGGCATCTTCTCGCAAAGGCAAGGGAAAGTTACCGGAATATGACTCTGCATCAGATAGAGACAACATTCCTATGAAGACAACCAAGAAATGCCAGATGGATTTCAAGGTTCGTGTTCGTCATATTCTGCCGGTAAAGTACGTAAACCTTAAGGTTTTTCCTGATTGATCCTTTGATTTTCCTGCTCTGCTCAAATATCAGAAGATAGATAAGTTTGTCTCTGATTCTGGAAATTGCTATCATGATTTGGTTAAAGCATTTTTGAATAAGCTATCTGTGTATTTGAATGGTGACGATGAGCACATTATGGAAATCACTGTTCGAGATTGCTTCTTGAAAGAGAATCTGACAGATATTGCTGCAAAATTGAAAGTTCCATCCTCTGGCTACTTTCTCCGGAAAGGAGTTAACCACGTGGAAGGACCGTGGTCTAACTATGAAAAAATGGAATACTATTATCAGATCTGCAGGTTTCCAAAGGAGAATGTTATAGCAAATCAACGAACGGCTCGCATGCTCTGTTATGCAAAAAATCCGACAGTTTCAGACCGGATGCTACATTACATAATTTGCTATGTGCTGATTCCGAAGGATTCAAATCATGCTCAGATCAATGACCTGGAAATGCAGCTTCTTTTTGCAATCAAAAACAAGATAAGGATAAATTGGATTTTGACAATCATGTATCATCTTCAACAACAACTTTCTTTGTCGACACGTCTTCCTTATGCCAGGCTGGTTTCAAGAATCCTTGAGTTGACGGATTTGGACCTCAACAGGGAACCGTTCACCAAGATGAAATCAACAACCAATGAGATAAATGAGATCACCATTGTTAAGAACACCGGTATTATCAAAGACGTTGGCGGCATTTATAAGTATGCAGGCGAAGGATCCGCCTCAAACCAAGCCTATCCCGTTCCCAAAGGGGGTATTACAAATGAGTTTCTCTATACTACCATGATGACCCAACATCGGGAAACTATAAATTGTCACCGAGAAACCTCCAGGGTAATTGCTTCACTTTGCAACCTCATCCTTACCGCTCATCCTTCCAACCCCGGGACTGTTGAAGAAGAAGAGGCAGATGATGAAGGTAGTGAAGAGGAAGAAGCAGAAGACGTGGATATGTCCGATGAAGATGTTGAGAAAATATTTGTTTTTGTTGCTTTTATTGTTTTTATTTCCGGATATTGTCTAAGTTTTTAAGTTGTAACCGTACACTATTTGTTGCACTTTTATGTTTACTGCATTGTTTTTTTCGATCAATTTTTGTTGTGCTTGATTATATGCTGTCTTGTATGCCGATACTGTTTTGTTTGGTTTTGAAAACTCCTTCCTTTTTGTTAATGACAAAGGGGGAGAAGAGTTTGTTGTCTAATATCTCTCTGTGCAGAATTCTTTTGCCTCTGTTTAGATATGGGGAGTTGCTGGACATAGGGGGAGAAACAAGTAGCAAGCCTAGATCGAACATCGTCAAAAGATATCGCACAAGACGCACTTGTTTGTCATCATCAAAAAGGGGGAGAATGTAGAAGCACATCTCAATCTCAAGGTTTTGATGATGTCAACAAAGACTCAAGCTCATTCCATGATTGCAAGCAAAAAGTCAAAGCTTTCAAAATTAATCAAGATCAAGACTTGGACTCAAACTTCAGAATTTTATCAAGCAATTCAAGAATCATGTGCAAATGTTTATTCAAGTTTCAAGATTTGGACTCAAGCTTTAGTATATCAATTTTCACTCCTTTAATTGATATACAAGTGTTCAAATATTTTTAACATGATAACATATTGCATTTGCATGTTTTTAAAATCAGTTGAATTGGTATAACACTTTTTAACTCAAGCATTTTTCTGAGTTTTAATAGTGTTAAACGATTAACCATATGGGTTAATCAGTTAACGAACTTAATTTTTGAATTCTTTGGGCCAACGTTCAAGTGTTAACCGATTAACCTATAGGGTTAACCGATTAACACTAAACGAATTTTGAAAAATTGTTGCTGTTAAAATTCAAATGTTGTTTGAATATTATACCTTTTCATGTTTTGATTCTTACTCAATTATACCTTTTTGAAATGGTGTTTTGCCCATATAAATTCTGAAAATTTCAAATTGAAAAACCACCTCCAATAATTTTCAAAATATTCATTGAATCAAAATCACTACTTTTCAAATATTTTCAAATATTTTCAAAAAGTGTTCATATTGTTCATACATTTCATATCCTGAATTTTGAACACTTGTGTTGATATTGAAGAGTGGATTTTGATCAAAAGGAGAAGATCAATCATTAGATTGATATTATCATTGTATCACTTTCAAAATTACAAATACAAAGTTATTTCTATTGTGACTTGTGATCCAGGATTGTTGGACACAAGGGGTAGTGTTTGCAAGAGGATTGTTCTTGCATACTAATTGTTGATTAGTTGTTAGATTGTAGGCCTCACCAATTGATGGCGTGATAGGTTGTACTTTCTAAAACTATAGTGAAAACTCTCTTTCATGTGGAAATGGGAGTGGAGTACCTTCGGATTGTGAAGGGAACCACTATAAATCTTCGTGTTCATTTTTATTTCTGCCTTTACTGCTTTCATCACCAAGAACTTAAAGAAGAAAAATTCAAGAGTTTTGAAAAAACGGAAAAAGTTTCTTAAGCCTAATTCACCCCCCCCCCCTCTTAGGCATACTCTAAACTTACAGAGAGAGACACTCTAAGGGAGACTAAGACTCAACCTAATGTTCTCATGCAAAGTGAACTTATGATTGGGATGAAAGGGAATGCTCCCTAATGTTATCATGCATAGGTTCAAGCCTAAGGTCTATCATAATCTCAAGAGATTAGAGGTCCTAAGGGAACATGGCAAAGAAGAAAGAAGAAGAAGGAAGCATAAAGTAAGAAAGGTGCAAGTATGCAAACATGTAATGCACAATTAGAATGAAAGTGAAGTAGGAACAAAGTGTGGGGCAGTAGCCTCCACAAGCACATCCCAAACTCAAGCATGCATATGAGAAGATGCAAAAGGATTCAAGCAAAAGAAAGAATGCACAAACACAAACAAGAAAACAAACAAGGGTGAGACAAAATGGGAGAAAGAAACTTCCTACAACCATTACCATCAATCACCATGCCCAAAGGCAAACCAAAAGAAAGGAGATGAAGATAAAATGAAATGTGAGAATGGGAGGCAATATGAGGACAACAAGGAACTCATATGAGCAACTCAACCATAGGCTACACAAGAATCAAGCAAGAAAGCACCAAAAGGTCCTCAAGGATTCACCATTTAAGATATGTTCCAAGTACCTTCTAAGGAGGGACCAAACCATCTCAAATGGGATTCCAAAGTAATTGGATAGAAGAAAAGATGAAAGGAGAAAGTGCTTAAACCAAAGAAGGAAACACCCAAAAAGAATTGCAAGAAAAGGCATGGAAGAAGACCTAAGTCTTAAACACACTCAACACTTGAACTTCAAGTGGAAAGCCTAAAAAGAAATACAAATCTCAACAAGCAATGAACAAGTTTATGACCTAAAAATGAACATCCAGAAAGCTCAACATGTTAACAATATGAATCAAAAGAAGTTGAGAGCTCAAGGGATCCATAGAAGTCATTTCCCATTCAAACTAGGTCAAGTGCTTATATGAACCTCCCTTAGAAGTAACTTGACTTGCAAGTTACCTCAAAAATAGGAAAAAGGCTCAAAATAAACCAAATAAAATATCAAATGAACATCAAAGAGTAGGCAACCAGGGGCCAAAATATCAGAACCAATGTCACCTCAAAACATCATTAAAGAATTTGATTCACAAGGATGCACCATTTTGAGAGAGGGTTGTCGAGGGTCAACAAAAATGCCATAAAAGTCAAATGAAAATGAACCAAACCAGGGAAAAAATAATCCTATGAGACTCTTTAATTCATCATTGAAATGAGAAATAAGTCTCAATCATTAGAGAGAAAGAATGGATCAAGAACAAGGCAAGAACACAAAAGGCAAGTTGAAATTCAATTGAAAAACAACTCCAAACATAAAATCCCTTTTTAATTGAAAAATAAACCAAAAATGAAAATAAAAATTTCCAAAAATTAAATGACATCTCAAAGTGTCTTAAAAATATTTTTGTGGGATTTTACAATATTTGGAACTATTTTTAATGAATTAAAATCAAAACAAAATAAAATAAAAAGAAAAAACAAATAAAAAGAGGAACGGTGCAAATAGTAGGGGTTTGCAGTTCAAAGCATTGGGCTGGACTGGAAAGGGGGTGCTAAAAGCAAGCAAAGCCCAATCCAAGCCACAAGTGAAATGTTGCGTATCACTAACACGCGTGGCAAGTCCAAAAACACATCAACATATCAGCACTAATCTCATTCGTTGATCAAGCTCAGGTCAATAATTCCAAGCACAAGTGGCAAGCCAACTCATCAAAACAGGAAACAAACCAGACGACGAAGCCACTGTGCTCCGGTCATCTTCTCCGGCTACGCTGTCGGAGTTGCAGATCCAAAACCTCACCAAATCGTGCGAAATTTAATATCAAAATGAAGCTCATGCTACATAGATCATGAATCCACAAACAAAAATCATTTATCATGCATATTTAGAGAGATACGAACGGTGGAAAAAATCCAAGCACATACTGAAATTGCACAAACATCACAAATTATGATCTAGATTTTTCCTACCAGGTGTACGTCTTCAGATGCAACAAGAATTGAGTAGATCTAATGCATATTGAGAGAGAATTTTGTAAAGGAAGAATACCTAACAGAGTCTCTCCGTTGGAGCTTCACACGTGCTTAAGCTTGCGCAAAACTATGCAGAATCACTCAAGGAAGCTCAAGGAAGATGATTATGGCTTTGAATTGCTTTGAATTTGCTTCAATTTGGATTCACAATTTTGAAAATTCTCTTAATCTCTCCAACTGTAATCAAGGTCTCCCTCCACAAAAATGACTGAATGAATGCTCAAAATTCATCTGAAGCTTTTATATGTTGGATCAGAAATGGTTTGGAGGCCCAATTTGGCTTGATTAGAGTGTAATTGAAAAATGACCAAATTGGAAATGGGAGCTTCATGCATACGTGAAATTGGCTCCAATTCTCCTTGTTTTTTATTCAAATCAACTGCTGGAACTTGGAATTGATCATGTGGATGGGAATTACCCCTTGATTTGATCCAATGGTGGATATTTGATTTCAAACTTCTTCTTGAAGTAACTTGAAAATGCACGGGTATCTCTCAACACGAACCAAAACAAACTTGTGCATCTTGCTTACTATTTCTTTGTGAATCAAAATGAGCACAAATATGGCATGTAAATAAATTAAAACCAATTCAATTTAATTCATGGTTTTAAGTTCACTTTCCTTGATTTTTCTTCACCAATCTCCATATCCAATCTAAATTCATGCCAATTTGATGCTCCATGATGAAATTGGGACCATTTGGATCAACTTTCATGTTGGACAAAGTTTTATTTGAAGTGCACAAGATCATGAAAAAGACCTATAATGAAAAGGACCTATAATCTCACTTTCCCAAAATACCCCTGCCTTGCAAGCTTCATAACTTGAGTTCAACAAATGTGATGAAGGACTTCTAGGACTTTTTAGAAAGCTAAGATCATGAGGAACAACTTTCATGTTCTCTCCAAGTTGAGGTGAAACATGATTCTGGGTCAAAAGTGCCTTGGAAGTTGGCTGACTTTTGTTGACTGAAAACACATTCATTTGAGGACCCATAACTTGTCAGCATCATAAGTTGAGTTCCACAAACCCAATGGATGAGTTCTAGTACTCAAAAGAACGCTAAGAACATGATCTACAAGTTTCATGTCCATATAAAAATGAGATTAAAACACTTGCATCTTGAGATATGTGGTCTTGAAGTTAGGCACTAAACAAGGGATTTTACACTAACAACCCTAATTTAGTAACTTCTCACACTCTTGATTCTTCTTGAATGGATCTTGGAATAACATCTCATATGTCTCAACACAAATTTCCATGATCATAATGACTTAGAACTAAGTCTTAATCTCCTTCAAATCCACAGTTGACTTAGGGTTGACCAGATGAAAACCCTAGATGCACCACTCTTGACTGTGGCTTCTTGCACATGAAATAACAACTTGGATAAGCTCCACAATGGCTCTCAAAGCACTCAATGAACTTCTTGAACATTCTCCATCCATAACCATGGACTCATGATCCTCTGATGATCTTCAACTGGTCTCTAAGATAGGAGGTGAACCACCTACACCCATTCTCTCTCACAAAAAGCACTGACCACTTCTTGGTGACTTGATGAGCACTCATGCTTGAATAAAACCTCTTGATTTGACTCAAAACCCTTGGTATTCTTCTCTTTCTATGCACACCTCTCCTGATCCCCTACAAAATTATTAATGATATGCAAATGCAAAATGCTGGAAGATGAAATGAAACATAAACCAGGTAAAGAAAAGATTGGGCAAATTTTGGGGTACAACAAGTAGTAACTGAACAACCATGCATATTAGCAATAAACTTAAGCAATAATAAAGCACACTTAAAGAAAATATTAAACAAATAAAAATGAAATTAAATAAACCCTATTTAAAATTAACTAAAAAATTAATAGGAAAAAAATACCAAAACAAGATTATTGAAATAAAAAAAAAAGGCAAAACAAAGAAATCTTCTTTCTAAAAAGTGTTGTGTCTTCCACACATGAAAATATATAAATTATGATTTTAATGCATGATTGTGTTAACTAATACATTTGTTATTACTTTCATTATACTTGTTATAACTCTTGCAAATTACATAGAGTAATTACAAAATAACCTTGCATATTAGCAATTAATATGAATACATAATTAAACAACCTAAAAGAAAATATCAAACAAATAAAAAAATTAAAATCAACTAAATCATGTTTAAAATTAACTAAAAATTTAATAGGATGAAATATCAAAACAAAATTACGGAAATAAAAAAAATAAAAAACATAAAAAACCAAAAGTTTTCTTTTAAAGAGTGTTATGTCATACACAAATGAAGCATACAAATTATAGTTTTAATTCATGGTTTTATCAACTAACACATTTGTTATTACTTTCATTGTACTTGTTATAACTGTTGCAAATTACATAGAATAATTATCAAATAACACTGCTTATTAGCTATAAATTAAAGCAATAATAAAAAAAATTAAAAATAAAATATCAAACAAACAAAAAAACTAAAATCAACTAAATCATGTTTAAAATTAACAAAAAGGTTAATATGAAGAAATATCAAAACGAAATTAAAGAAATAAAGAAAATAAAAAACGTCAAAGCACCAAAAATTTCCTGGTAAAGAGTGTTGTGTCTTCCACAAACGAAAGATACAAATTAAATTTTTAATTCGTGATTTAGTTTACTAATACATTTATTATTACTTTCATTGTACTTATTATAATTGTTGCAAATTACATAGAGTAATTACTGAATAACCCTGCATATTAGCAATAAATTAAAGAAATAATAAAACAAACTATAAGAAAATATCAAACAAATATAAATGAAAATTAAGTCAAACTTATTTAAAATTAACTAAAAATTTAATACAAAAAAAAATCAAAACAAAATTATCTATAACTATATATAAAGGGATACAAGTTTTTGGTGTGGCTTATTTTTGTTCCAAAATTACCCTTATTTAATTGTAATATTTTCAAAATTATCTATGCAGTTTGTTTTAATTACAACCATGTGTGAGCAAAAATCTCAACCGCTCAACCAAAACGAAAACCGCCATATACAGACATTTAAGTGTGAAACAACTGCTCTTCATTTCAATAGCAAAACAAAAGTAATTACAAAACTTGGTAGAGAATCCTGAATAACAATGGAATAGACTCTTATCTTTTTTTTATCTTTTTTTTTTTATCTACATATTATCCTTTCTTTTCTCCATCCCTCTAATCTATTTTTTCATGTTTTCACTTTTTAATTTTTTTTTAGATATGTTCTTAAACATGATAAGGTCAAAATATATAAATCATTTAATATTATCACTTTTGTATATGTTCATGTATGTTTTATTGGTTTATTCAATTTAGTTTATGTTTGTTTTGTTCTAGTGTGTAGCTTTTGATTTTAGTGTCTGAGTAAAACTACATTGCTCTAATTTTACAGGTTTTGATGAGATTGTCATTTTTCTGTGACTAATAATTTAAGAATCATATATATTTTCATCATTTTAGTGTTAATTTAGGAATCATATATATTTTCACCATTTTAGTATTAATTTAGGAAATCATATATATTCTCACCATTTTAGTGTTAATTTAATAATCATACATATATTTTCACCATTTTCACAATTACTCAGTTTCTTTCTTGGTCAATCTCTATCTTTTCCCCTTCTGCATTTTTCTTTCAGTTTTCACAATTACTCAGTGTCAATCTCTGTTTTGGTTAGTTTTATGCATTTTCATTTTGTAGGATAAGCGGATAATGTCACAATAAAACCATGGCAAAGATCAAAAATGTTGATGATTGATTTGTGGACACGAGTGAAGTTAATATTTTTTTTGGTGAACATGGTATCATATTTTGATATGTTAGCATGCATTAAATAGTATTAGAATTGACCATTAAAATCTTTTTATGAAATTGAATGCATTTTTCTATTTTTTTTTTTAAATTTTCCTTATAAATTGTAACTGCTTCTAACATTGTTAATTGTTGAAACTTAAATTGCATAACTCTACTATTTCAGATGCACGACATTTGTTTCCATGTCTTTCATTTCTAAATCCATGATAATAGTAACTTAATGCCACTGTAAATCATTTTTGGGTGTTTGGATGCTATATATATTTTTTCAATTTCACATCAACTGAAGGCATAGATTATATATTCTGCATTGTTCAAATTATTTGTGTTTTCCTTCTCCACACACGTAAGTGATGTTTGTTTATCTATAGATTAGGTGTGGTCTGTGTCAATTTGGATGCTATATTTACCAAAGTATGATATGAGAACTAACCATTTACATTGATGTCTATGAGGTGAATTAAATTTAATTGAATTGCGTTGCAGAAAATATATTTGATTTGATATTACAGGAAGTGATTGAAGAAGAAAAATTATGAGAAATCATCTTCTGATGATATATCGGTTTTCGATGAATTATTTTTGCAATGATAGTTCATGGATACCCAATTTAATCACAATACCACTGGAAGAATGTAAAAAAAAATATAATATAGAGATAATTGATTATATTTGTTGCATTAAATTATGTGTCTACAATATACACAAAATGAAAGGAGTTGTATTATGTCTTCTCATACAGTTTTCCTTTTAATTATAGGGATTGCTACAACTATTTATTAAAATAAGACCCACAATTTACCAATATCAAAGGTTACGAGGAAAAAAGAAAGTATGCTTTTGTTATCCTTAATGGTATTTATTAAGAAAAAAAGTAAGCTTTTGCTTGCTACCCTTAACAATAGTAGTTATTACATAAGACCCTCACTATTTTTTCCTACAAGTACAAGTAGTAGTTGCAAGTATGTTTTGTATTATATCAAAAAGACAAAGGTAAAATGGTTCATTGTATCCTTTTATATCTATTAATCATTTAAGAAGAGAGCGAAAACTTAGAAAATATTAGAAACTTTCTTATTCTTGCTCAGTAGACAATAATATTTTCGTAGTTTAATTATGATCAGTTGTCTTTAAGGTATATTGTTATTAGTTTTTAAAACTTCTATTATTTTTACTGTACTTTTTATTCTATTAATTATTATTATTTTGGTTTTTTTTTAATTCTTTTCTATTCCCTTCTTATTTCCTTTTTTTTTTGAATTTTTAATATAGTTTAATCCTTTTTTTTCTTTATATGTTGCGAAGGAGTTGTTCATATTGTTGAGGTATTTTTCAATACATTTTTTTTTTACCCTCTATCTATTATATTTTTTTAAAAACTTTTTTACTATTGTGTATTTCAATTCTTTTGTTTTGTCCTTTTTTTTAATTATATATTTTTATACTTTATACAATAATGAGGAAGAGAGGGGAATTTACAGATTCTTTAGGAATTTAAGAATCGTGATGCAATTTTCATGAAGTTGAATTTTAAATTTGAGATTTCCTTTCATTTATGAGATTAAAATTAGTTTAATTATGTTAGAATAGAAAAAGAAGTTTAAAATGTGAGGTGATCATTAGTACAAAATAATAACCATCATCATATAATAAAGATTAAAAAATAAGTCATTTATGTGCTAATCATAACTACAAAATAATGAGAATGATTCATTGTAGTAATAGTTTTTTTTATAACAATAATTTTTTTATTTAACAATTATATTAAAGTTTTAATTGACAAGATTGAAATAGTATAAAGATAAAGACTAGGATTTTTTAACCAAATCATCCTTCACTAAAGGTTTTGTATATTTAAAGTATAGAGTCAATGTTAATCTAAGATTTTCATGTCTAAAACAAATTTTTTAGAAATATTTCCTTTTGCAAGTACATATACATGAATATTTATTTTAGAGACATATATGAATATTTATATGTGAGAGAGATAGAGATAGAGTCTAAATAATATCAGTATCTTTAGAAAACATATGTCTTTTTAATAAATAAAGTAATATTATTATTCATAAAGGTATTAGGGATATCCTAACCCATTTACAAATTTCATCATATACTATATCCTCCTAGATACAAAAAGATACAAAATAATTTTTTATTTTGACGGCTGATCAGAACCTGAAGTGGGTCAGAGACAACGTCTGTAATACTGAGTGTGAGAGATGATGAAGAGGGTGTACCTACAACGCAATCTGATGCTAAAGTAAGAATTGGGAAAAAAGAGTGCAAGTACAGATTATGTGTGTATTAGGATGAATATTGAATACCTGACCCTCTCATTTGAGAGGGTTTTTATAGTGCCACCAGCACTTTGCCACTTTTTTTAAAATTATAAACAATATATTTTGTTTAATTTTAATTTTAATATTAATTATTTATATGATAAAAAATGTAACATATATTTATATTTTTTGTTTACGAAATATTTATATGATTAACGAACATTTTATGGTATAACTGATAAAATAGGAAAACAAGAGACCTAAAATTAAAGTATTAAGGTTTTATAGATTTCCAATTAAATTTATATCAAAGTTTGGTCTCTATGATTAAAATATGAGAAAAAATAAAATGTACAGTGTACTATTTATAAACCCTAAAAATATATATTAACATCTATGTTGTATGTCATAAGCAAATTATAAATACTCTCTCTTTAGATGAAGTGATATATCATTTTCGTCTAATATACTTTTTGAAGAACTAATAGAGCAATAAGGATTTTTTTTTAAAGCTAATGAACCAAAATAAATTTTGAAATCAAATGTATGATTAAAAAGATATTAAATATGTCATTTAAAATAGAAAAAAAGTATTTTATAGAAAGATATTTCAGAATGTATTTGTAGTTTTTTAAAGCTTAATAGCACATTGATAAAAGGATGTATGAATAATTAATTCAAATCTTTAACAGATAAAAAAATACTATATTACACTAATTACTATTAATTTCACTATTTTTTTCTCTAAAAAAATTCTAATACGAGACTCTTACATTTTTTATTTAATACGCAAAACAATGGCAGAAAAAAGAAACTTCTTAGAATAAAGATTTAATGTTCGGCCTTCCTATTAAAGAACTTTATTGATTATACAGTATAAATAGTACTTAGTATTATTCGGTTATTTAATATATTTAGAATAACTTTGTTTATCATTTTCAAAATGTAAAAATATTATTAGCATGTTTAGACTACATATTTTTTATCTAAATTTTATTTAATTTGGAATGTTTAAAATAATAGTAGCATTAATATATAGTTAATTTACTAAAGTATTTTTAGTATATATACATTTATCATCCTGATTTTAAGACTGCTTGAGGGTATTTAAAAATATTATTTTTAATTAATCGTAAGTATGATAAATACTTCATACAAAATATATACACGTTTATTTTCCTATGCTGTGCGCATTAAAAAAAGCAGACAGACCGGCACGGGAGTGCCCGTCTGAACGCTAGTACAATATATAAAGGAAATACTTTGTTTTGGTGTGACCTATTTTTCTACCATTTTTACCCTTATTTTATTGTGTAATTTACTTAATAACTTCCTATTATTAACTTCCACATAATTTATTATTTTTAACTTTCACATAACTTCTTATTATAAACTTTCACATATTGTATTAAAAAAAAATTTTAACAAAAAAATATCGTTTATATTTTTATGCAAATTAAAAATGCGGACAGACGAGCACTCGCGTGCCCGTCTGAACGCTAGTATTGATATTTAGTTTGTTTTATTATTTACACTGAAAATTTTATTCTAAAGAGTGTTGATTCTTTTGCAAATGGAAAGATACAAATTATGGTTTTAATGCATGGTTGTATTAACTAACACATTTGTTATTACATTAATTGTACTTGTTATAACTCTTGCAAATTACATAAATTAATAACTGAATAACCATGCATATTAGCAATTAATTTAAGCAATAATAAAGCACACCTAAATAAAATATTAAACAAGTAAAAATGAAAAATAAATCAATCTCGTTTAAAATTAACTTAAAAATTAATAGGAAAAAGTCATCAAAACAAGATTACGGAAACAAAGAAAATAAAAAATTGCAAAACAAAGAAAGTTTCTTTCTAAAGAGTGTTGTGTCTTTTACAAATGAAAATATACAAATTATGGTTTTAATGGATGGTTTTATTAACTAATACATTTTTATTACTTTTATTGTACTTGTTATAACTCTTGCAAATTGCATAGAGTAGTTAAAAAATAACCCTGCATCTTTGCAATTAATTAAAGAAATAATAAAGCAAACTAAAATTAAATATCAAAGAAATAAAAAAATTAAAATCAACTAAATGATGTTCAGAATTAACTAAAAACTTAATAGGATGAAATATTAAAACAAAATTATGAAAATAAAAAAAATAAAAAACATAAAAAATCAAAAGTTTTCTTTTAAAGAGTGTTGTGTCATACACAAATGAAACATACAAATTATAGTTTTAATTCATGGTTTTATTAACTAACACATTTGTTATTACTTTCGTTGTACTTGGTATAATTGTTGCAAATTACATAGAGTAATTATCAAATAACACTGTATATTAGAAATAAATTAAAACAATAATAAAACAAATTAAAAATAAAATATCTAACAAATAAGAAAAATAAAAATCAACTAAATCATGTTTGAAATTAACAAAAAGTTTATTATTAAGAAATATCAAAACAAACTTAAAGAAATAAAGAAAATAAAAAACGTCAGAGCACCGAAAATTTCCTGGTAAAGAGTGATGTGTCTTCCACAAATGAAAGATACAAATTATATTTTTAATTCACGGTATAGTTTACTAATACATTTATTATTACTTAGATGATACTTGTTATAACTGTTGCAAATTATATAGAAGAATTACTGAATAACCCTGCCTATTAGCAATTAATTAAAGAAATAATAAAACAAACTAAAATAAAATATCAAACAAATATAAATGAAAATCAAATCAATATTTCTTAAAATTAACTAAAAATGTAATATATAAAAAAATCAAAACAAAATTATGGAAATAAAGAAAATATAAAATGGCAAAACACTGAAAATTTCCTGCTAAAGAGTGTTGTGTCTTTCACAAATGGAAAGATACAAATTATGATTTTAACGCATGGTTGTATTAACTAATACATTTATTATTACTTTCGTTGTACTTGTTATAACTGTTGAAAATTACATTAAGTAATAACTAAATAACCATGCATATTAGCAATTAATTAGAGTAATAATAAAACACACTTAAAAAAATATTTCAAAAATCTAAATGAAATTAAATAAACCCTATTTAAAATTAACTAAAAATTTAAAAGAAAAAAAATATCAAGACAAAATTATGGAAATAAAGAAAATAAAAAATGGCAAAACGATGAAAGTTTTCTTCTAAAGAGTGTTGTGTCTTTCACAAATGGAAATATACAAATTATGGTTTTAATACATGGTTGTATTAACTAATACATTTGGTATTACTTTCATTATACTTGTTATAACTCTTACAAAATACATAGAGTAGTTACAAAATGACCCTGCATATTAGCAATTAATTAAAAAAATAATAAAACAAACTAAAAGAAAATATCAAAGAAATAAAAAAAAATTAAAATTAACTAAATAATGTTTAAAATTAACTAAAAACTTAATAGGATGAAATATTAAAACAAAATTATGGAAATAAAAAATAAAACAACTTCAAACACCAAAAAATTTCTTCTAAAGAGTGTTGTGTCATACACAAATGAAGCATACAAATTATAGTTTTAATTCATGGTTTTAGTAACTAACACATTTGTTATTACTTTCATTCTACTTGTTATAATTGTTGCAAATTACATAGAGTAATTATCAAATAACACTGCATATTAGAAATAAATTAAAACAATAATAAAACAAATTAAAAAGAAAATATCAAACAAATAAAAAAAATAAAAATCAATTAAATTATGTTTAAAATTAAAAAAAAATTAATATGAACAAATATCAAAACAAAATTAAGGAAATAAAGAAAATAAAAAACGGCAAAGCACCAAAAGTTTCCTCGTAAAGAGTGTTGTGACTTTCATAAACGAAAGATACAAATTATAGTTTTAATTTGTGGTTTAGTTTAGTAATACATTTATTTTTACTTAGATTGTACTTGTTATAACTGTTGCAAATTATATAGAAGAATTAATGAATAATCCTTCATATTAGCAATTAATTAAATAAATAAATAAAACAAACTAAACTAAAATATCAAACAAATATAAATGAAAATTAAATCAATATAATTTAAAATTAACTAAAAATTTGATAGAAAAAAAATATCAAAACAAAATAATGGAAATTAAAAAAATACAAAATGGCAAAACACTGAAAAATTCCTTCTAAAGAGTATTGTGTCTTTTACAAATGGAGAGATATAAATTATGGTTTTAATGCATGGTTGTATTAACTAACATATTTGTTATTACATTAATTGTACTTGTTATAACTCTTGCAAATTACATAGAGTAATAGATGAATATCCATGCATATTAGCAATTAATTTAAGCAATAATAAAGAACACTTAAAGAAAATATTAAACAAATAAAAATGAAAATTAAATCAATCTCATTTAAAATTAACTAAAAAATTAATAGAAAAAATATCTAAACAAGATTATTGAATTAAAAAAAATAAAAAATGGCATAACAAAGAAAGTTTCTTTCTAAAGAGTGTTGTGTATTACACAAATGAAAATATATATATATTATGATTTTAATGCATGGTTGTATTAACTAATACGTTTGTTATTACTTTTCACTGTACTTGTTATAACTCTTGCAAATTCTATAGAGTAATTACAAAATACCCCTGCATATTAGCAATTAATATGAATATATAATAAAAGAAACTAAAATAAAATATTAATAAATAAAAAAAATTAAAATCAACTAAATCATGTTTAAAATTAACTAAAAGTTTAATAGGATGAAATATCAAAACAAAATTATAGAAATGAAAAAAATAAAAAACATCAAAAACCAAAACTTTTCTTTTAAAGAGTATTGTGTCATACACAAATGAAACATACAAATTATAGTTTTAATTCATGGTTTTATTAATTAACACATTTGTTATTACTTTCTTGGTACTTGTTATATTTATTTCAAATTACATAGAGTAATTATCAAATAACACTGCGTATTAGCAATAAACTAAAGCAATAATAAAAGAAAATAAAATAAAATATCAAACAAATAAAAAAATAAAAATCAACTAAATCATTTTAATAATTAACAAAAAGTTAATATGAACAAATATCAAAACTAAATTAAGAAAATTAAGAAAATAAAAAACGCCAAAGCATCAAAAGTTTCCTCGTAAAGAGTGTTGTGTCTTTGACAAACGAAAGATACTAATTATAGATTTAATTCATGGTTTAATTTACTAAAAAATTTATTATTACTTAGATTGTACTTGTTATAACTGTTGCAAATTACATAGAAGAAATACTTTATAACCCTGCATATTAGCAATTAATTAAAGAAATAATAAAATGAACTAGACTAAAATATCAAACAAATATATATGAAAATTAAATCAATATTATTTAAAATTAACTAAAAAGTTGATAAAAAAAAATTATCAAAACAAGATTATGGAAACAAAGAAAATAAAAAATGGCAAAACAAAGAAAGTTTCCTTCTAAAGAGTGTTGTGTCTTTCACAAATGAAAATATACAAATTATGGTTTTATTGGCTAATACATTTGTTATTACTTTCATTGTACTTGTTATAACTCTTGCAAATTACATAGAGTAGTTACAAAATAACCCTGCATATTAGCAATTAATTAAAGAAATAATAAAGCAAACTAAAAGTAAATATCGAAGAAATAAAAAAATTAAAATCAACTAAATCAAGTTTAAAATTAACTGAAAACTTAATAGGATGAAATATCAAAACAAAATTATAGAAATAAAAAAAATAAAAAACATAAAAATCCAAAAGCTTTCTTTTAAGGAGTGTTGTGTCATACACAAATGAAACATACAAATTATAGTTTTAATTCACGGTTTTATTAATTACCACATTTGTTATTACTTTCGTTGTACTTGTTATAACTGTTGCAAATTACATAGAGTATTTATCAAATAACATTGCTTATTAGCAATAAATTAAAGCAATAAGAAAACAAATTAAAAAGAAAATATCAAACAAACAAAAAAATTAAAATCAACTAAATCATGTTTAAAATTATAAAAAGGTTAATATGAAGAAATATCATAACAAAATTAAAGAAATAAAGAAAATAAAAAACGTCAAAGCACCAAAGGTTTCTTGGTAAATAGTGTTGTGTCTTCCACAAACGAAAGATACAAATTATATTTTAGATTCATGGTTTAGTTTACTAATACATTTATTATTACTTTTATTGTACTTGTTATAACTATTGCAAACTACATAGAGTATATATTGAATAACCCTGCATATTAGCAATAAATTAAAGAAATAATAAAACAAACTATAAGAAAATATCTAACAAATATAAATGAAAATTAAATCAATCTTATTTAAAATTAACTAAAAATTTAATACAAAAAAAATCAAAACAAAATTATGGAAATAAAGAAAATACAAAATCGAAAAACACTGAAAATTTCCTGCTAAAGAGTGTTGTGTCTTTCACAAATGGAAAAATACAAATTATGGTTTTTGTTAGTTCCATGATTCTATGGTTCTATGATTTGCTAAATTTTGGTAAAACATGATCCTGCACTAATGTCATTACCAAAGTCATGACATTGATGTCTGGTGCAGCAGGAGCTAATGACAGTATTGCTGTCATGTGTTTTGAACATGATGTCATTATCAAAGTCTTGACATCACTGTCGTGTGCAGCAGGAGCTGAAGAAAGAACTGTTGTCATGGATGTCATTCTGAACGTCATGACATCGCTGACTGGTACAGCAGGAGCTGCTGTTTTGTATCACCTGACAGAAGTGCTTTGGATGTACCTCATCAGTATGTACAACACCAAAGATTTAGTAGGAACAAAGTGAAGATTTAATTGGTGTTCGTAAAAAGAATCTTTGATACTTTTTAGGAAACTATAAGATGCTTGTTTCTACTGTTGTGAAGAAGATTTTGTAGGAGTGTTCAGCAGGGTGAGTTTGGTCAGCTGAGAACAAAGAGAATTGGATATCATGACTGAATGTTATGACATTGATCGTATGACATCAGGCGTGCAGGGTTTTTTTCTGTTATGATACCTGATATATCTCAGGCTAGATTTCAGGAAACCTGTTAGGGTTCCTCAGTTATCTCAAACGAGATTTTGGGCAGTGTTGAGCTTATCATGACCTAATTTAACAGCACCTTGAATTGTGGAAATTAGTTTTACTTTGTTAAAACTAATGTTTGTTACTTTGGACCAGCCCAACCCTAGTCTGCATTTCTATTTAAGGAGGAGCAGAAGCAGAGGAAATTAAGCACTCACATCAAGAACAATTTGAGTGAAAAAGAAAGGTCTAGGGTTTGAGAGTCCCTTATGTGTATTTGTAAGTCACCCTTTGTATCTTTTGATACATTGTGGTAGACATATTTGTGACTGAAGAGTGTTTCTCTTCATGTGTGTTGTGTGAGTGAAGAGTGTACTCTTCACGTGTGTCTAGGAACCTTAGGATTCCTTGTGTGCCAAGCAATTGTCTGTTGTAAAATTGCATTGGTTTAGTGTGTATGAACTGTTGTGTTTATTATCCTTGATTGAAGCTGTTAACCAAAATCAAGTGTTGTGACTTTGAAGAGTGTCTTCTAAAGTCTGTCTTTTGTATTGAATTGCATATTACTGAAGTGATTGAGGGGGAGTGAGTGAGTATACTCAGGTCTAGAGTGTCTCTAGGTTGAATTTTCATTGGGTAGGTCTTAAGTGAAGAGTGCAAGCTGGTTGTTTGACTCTGAATTAATTCTACTAATAGTGAATTTCCTCCCTAGCTTGGTAGCCCCCAGATGTAGGTGTTGTTGACACTGAACTGGGTAAACAATTCATTGTGTTATTTATCTTTCTGCATTTATAATTCTGCACTTTAAATGGTTAGATAATTAGTCTGTCAGACTGCAGATGTCACAACAGAGGTCATGACGTTGATCATGACATTGGTACAATTTAAAGAAATTTAAATTGGTCATGGTATGTCCTTGTTCTGTTCTAGCAAAGATCAATGTTCTTGGGACATCTGAAATCTGCTTACCAGAATTTCAATTGGTATCAGAGCAGGCATCCTGTCTGTTCTGGATGAGAGCTTGGAAGATACTTTCTGGTGTTTTGGAACAAGGAGAAGTTGTAGCCGTTTTGATGATCTTGCAGAATGTTTGAGCTATTGCTTAAGGAGCTAAGGAGAAGCTTGTATTTGTTGATGTTCCCTCTAATATAGGATCTTCTATGACCTGCTGTATGTTCTGCCAAAGGAGGAGTGACTACTTTTGTCCTAAGATTTGTTGAATGATCTGACATCATGTTTAGGGCATGTTCTTTTGGTGGTTCTGCTGCATATTTCTCTGATAAAAGAACTTTGATGCCCCTGGGAGAAGATTGGCCTATATTCAGTTTGATGCATGGTTGTGGCAGTTGTGTAGATGATTGGAAGATGGTGTTTACAGCTGTGTTTGGTTCTGTGTCTGAGCTGTTCTGTTGTGTACTACAGACTGCTGGAAGCTGTGCTAGAGAAGATAGTGGGAGGTGTCATACCCCAAATTTGTCCTACCTTTTAAAACTTTCATTTATCAAGCCATCATCATCTAAATTATCCCCTCCGAATTTTGTGTGCACATATTGGAAGTGTGAGTTCTTGCCAAGATGTTGATCTCAAATAGAGAAGCATGACGCAATTGAAAGGTAAAAGCCATAATTGCAAGGAAAGCTACACTTTAAGAAGTTTCCAAAATGTGACCTTCCCAAGGATGGATTTGTATTACTTTTGCATTGCAAGGAAAAACTTGTTATGAAGTTTGAATAGGAAGCAACACCAAGAAACATAGATGTCTGATGTCGTGTTTGAATTGCTTATGGAAGTCAAAATTGAATGGAGCAATGATATCGGTATAAAATTATCTGTGGGGCATATTTACTTCAAACCATGTGCAATTCATAATTCCCATGTTTGGTCCAAATAATCAATATAAAACAAAGTCCCATCCATTAATTCAATACTTGTCAAATGTTCAAAGTGCAAGAACAAATACAGTTGCACGAAATTGCAATGTACCGATACTACAAAAGCTACTAAGTGCAAGCCATTTACATATGGTTATGAAGCAAGAGAAATTGGAAGTTCAAAAGGTCTAGACTTAAGGGACTAAGTTATCTAAGCTTTCATTCTAAGTCTTCATATGAAAATTCACTTTCATGCCAAAGTTCATGCTTATTCACGCCAAGTCTCATTCAAGCTCCAAGTCAGGAAGCCTGAGAGACATCCTCATTCCATATCATCCAATATCTTTTTGCTCACCTTCAGTGCCAAACGCATACATGAAAAGGAAAGATGGAGATTGGTCAGTATGAACAAATTAATGGCATGTATTTCACCTACAAAAACATCACATATGCAATTCATAACATCCGGCATGCTCAAGAAGCAAGAGGTCGCACGTTCTTCTATCCACCTCTCTTAGTTCCTCAAAACTTTTTTTCTTCAAGGTTGAGGTTCCTCCAACAAGGTGAAAATCACAGAGATCAAATCAGTGGGTCAAGCATAATAAATCCTAATGGAAAATAATTGATCATGTTAGCTCAGTTCTTGTCACAAAAGAATAGAATATGGTGAAGAAAGTATTTAGAGAAATGAAGAGTTTACCGCATGTGCAGGAATAATAAAGCTTCTTAATGTTGTTTCTAGTGGTTCTTCTGGTGTTATACTGTTTGTTACAGTCATGGCAATATGTAATATTGTCATACATACATGAAGCAAAACCGGAGATATCTTGTATAAGGCACAATCTCAGGATGAAGATACTCTTGTTCAAGCTGCGGCTCAGCTGCATATGATTTTCTTCAATAAAAGTGGAAACGTTCTTGAAGTCAATTTCAACACTACTATACTTTAGTATGAAATCCTGGAGATCTTGGGTTTCATTCCTGATAGGAAAAGAATGTCAGGAGTTTATTTGAAGAATGTATACATAGTTCTCAGTTAGTTTTCAATTATATGACTGTTACCTCAGCAAATTCAGATATGGAAGCAAGGTGCATATCCTTAAATACAGTTCAGACAACGGGAGCTAGTTGCATCGAGTCTAACATTCCGTTGGGATGGATAATATTTATGCCAGTTTCGCGGTTACGTAGGCCACGACTGCACCAAGTTGTTATGACAGTGGGCGTAAAAAAAAGGAGAAAAGAGTTATGCACAAAAAATAACAAAAGTTAGAATATTCATAACCGTAAAAAACTGTACTTTACACAGTAAAAGAAAACTCAGTAAGATGGATATTTTTGAAGCACCACCTATTCCAAAGCCTTTGTAGCGAAAGAAGAGGCAGCCAGGTCGGTTTGGCAGAAGCTACCAGCCAAGTTTGCTGAGGGCATTTGAAATTGAACTAAAGGCCTTGGAAGAGAATGCAATGCTTAGGCTTTGAGAAGCCAAAGCCTCGGTGAATGCTTTCATGGAAATAGCCATTCAAAAAAGCAAAAGGGCCCAGGCTCTTGCTGAAAGTGCAGGTCTGGCAACCTATAAGTCGAAGCAACTGCGGCTACAAGATCGGTAGAAGAATGCTCGCCTTAGACCAACTTATCACACCTGCATAATGAGCAAGCAATAGTTAGACTTCTAATAATATGAATAGAACAGATCATGGAATCAAGAATTCATAGCAAAATTTGGAAGTATTGCATAACAACAGCAGTTGGTTTAAAAAACAATGTTAAAGCAAAGTTACCAAGTAACCACAGTAAAAAACCCAGGAATTTACATGGTGAAAATCATGGTAAACGACAGACATTCCCAGAAACAGCTAACAGATAAAGAATTACAAGAAAGGAGTCTGAAATCATACTTTTTTCACCCAGAAATTTACACGGTTTGCAAAATAAAAACCCTAATTTCACAACATCAAGCCCCTATATATTTGTTACTATTCATTCAAGACAAGGAGGCGGAAAAAAAAAGAAGAGAAAAAACCTAAAACTTCTCTGCGGCAAAAACCCTAAAAAGCTCTTACCGAAGGCGGAAGCTCAGCTGAAGAGTGACGGAAGGCTTGTTGTTGAGCTCGTTTCAACACCAACGGAGGAAACACCACCGGAATCGTCTACCAGGTACTTACTTTACCACCTCATTTGTGGATTCATTGAATCCCCTGAGTTTTTCTTGCTGTTTCGGATATTGTTTTTTCACGTTTGTGTTTCAATGGGAGAAAATCTAGGATATTTGAGTAATATGTTTAGGTTTAGATTTGTGAATATGGGTTAGAGATTTAGGGATGAGATCCATGAATTGCGTTTGAGAGGAGTGGAGGGGATTGAGTTTTGATTGAGTCCAGGAAAATGAAATATGTTTTGGTTAAGAGAAATTCGTTTGAAAGGTGAAGCAGAAGGGTTTGAGTTGTAGGATAATAATGGTGAGAGAGAGAGAGAAATAAGAGATCGAAGGTTTATTTTTGAGAAGAGAACTTGTGTTGGGAAGGATGAAGGTTGGTTGTCGTGTTTCAAGGAAAAGGGGGAGTTTTTTCCAATGATTTTGCAGTCCCCCAAGGCGTTTTGCAATTAAACCGGGGCAGGTGTTACTCTCCCAATTTTTTTTTACCGATGGACTTTCCAAGTGTGGTCTGCTTGGATCCTGGACGTGAACCTCACCATTGTTGCCATACTCCCTTTCGTTTTTAGCCTTTGGATGAAGGTTAAGTGGATTTCAGTTGAGATCAGTGGCCGAGATCTACGTTTGGATGAGGGTTCACCGTGAATCCCCACGTAGACCATCATCTTCATGGGCCTGGGGAATAATTTCACTTCTAACACCCTCATATTTATCTAGCAGACTGGCCCATTTGTTTTTTTATTTCTACTAACTTTTTATTATTAGTTTAAATATATTTTCATGGCAAATATTTCAAAAAAAAACATTATTTAATTTTTCTGTTAAGAAAATTTTGAATTGTTATTAATGTAGTTAATTTTATTAAAACCTTTTATTTAATAATAATTAATTTGCTTAATGATTAATATTATTAAATAATTGATTTTAATTTGATTAATTGTTTTAAATTAGTTTTTTCTTTTAATTCTAAGGCAACACAAAAATACTTAACTTTAATTTTATTTTCTATTTCAAATTAATAATTATCTTAATTATTTATTTTCTCTTTAAATTCTAAAATAATTTAGTTTAATTTCTTTACTTTTACTAACCTTAGTTAATTAGGATGTTAATTAGGTTAGCATGTCTAGATTAGTCTATCCCCCATTCTTTTTAGGTTACTATTTTCTCTTGTGATGTTTTTACATGTTTTATTATCGTATCTCAATTATATTTATGTTGTTCGCATGCTTGTTAAACCTATTTAAAAACTAATATCTTGACTTAATGTCAAGCTCATTTTCAAACACCATTGTAAGCCGATTGTTTTCACGATCGCCATCGACCTTATAGCCTCCTCTTGGGCTTTGTACAACGACGTTTGCTACACACTTCACGTATAAAATTAAAATCCAATCCTTTTCCAAACTTGATCCAACATCAAGTATCTTCAAACAATTGCAATTAACCTTCAAATTTCCATAACACTTGATCATATCAAATCCTCCTATCCTTGTAAGTCGAGTGCTTTAGCCTCGCCATCAACCTTACCCTAAACCCATAGGACCTCCTATCCATTAATTCAACCGTGCTCGTTCCACACGCAAACTTAAACCTTGATTCATATCGAGCTTTTTCTTAAATCAAACTTAATATACTTAATAACTAATCAAATACAATTTCAACACTTGGATGAAAAAGAGAGAGTTCCAAGTCTTTGGTTCACTCTCCCAATTGTTTGGGTCCGAGAAGTCTTTCTTAAGCTCAAACAATTGTCTTCTAAAAAACGATAAACGAATTCAAACCTATTTTTCCTAAACACTTAGATGAAAAGGAGAGAGCTCCAAGTCTTTGGTTCACTCTCCCGATTACTTGGGTCCGAGAAGTCTTTCTTAAGCTTCGAGTAATCGTCATCCGATTAAAACACTCTAAATATATCAAACATATTTCATAATATTAGATAAGAAAAGGAGAGAGCTCCAAGTCTTTTGTTCTTTGTTCCGATTACTTAAAGTCCGAGAAGTTTTTCTTAAGCTTCGAGTAATCCTCATCCGTTAAAACACTTTAACCATATTCTATCGTTTAAGGTCTTTCAAACACAACTACTCGTTGGGATGAAAAAGAGAGAGTTCCAAGCCTTTGGTTCACTCTCCCAATTACTTGGGTCCAAGAAGTCTTTCTTAAACTTCAAGTAATCGTCACCTCTAACCAAAAACATCCAATACTTTTAAACACTAATTCTTCGCCCCTGTACGATAAAAACCCTAAAACCTATTCAAACTTATCTCTAAACCAAATACTTAACATATTAAACTCTCTGTTCTCGCCCCCGTGCGATTGATACTTCCCAAAACCTAATCCCTCGCCCTCGCGCGACCTACAATTCAATACACCTTTACCAAAGAACATTGTTTAGTCCTTTCTTCCGCGCATAACAAACTAGTGTTTTAGCCTCCCCTAGCGAGCAGACAAGCTAACGTTTAGCAGTTAGAATGCGACCTAAACACTCGTTCCACTCAAACACAAATTTCTTTTCACGATGAAAAAGAGAGAGTTTCAAGTCTTTTGTTCACTCTCCCGATTACTTGGGTCCGAGAAGTCTTTCTTAAGCTTCAAGTAATCGTCATCCGTACCCATTTCAACCCTTTCAACCGTAGTAAGCCGAACTACGGCTGCTCTGATTCTTCATTCACTTTTGAATGTAAGATACGTAGGCACAAGATTGCGATGATCTTGGTGAGCACAATCCCTTCTTTTACCCGTAGTCCCACGAAATACGAATGCTTTGATTTTCCACTTCTTATAAGTGAAGATACGTAGGCACAAGGGCCCCAATCCTTGGCGAGCACCCTATCTTAAAACCACCTTTCCCCTTGAGCAAGCAATTTGCTTTAGAAGATAAACAAGCGTAGCTAACTTTACTCTCGAATCGAATCAAGAGGTTCTCGTTGAGTACAACGGACGTAGAGGGTGTTAATACCTTCCCTCTGCGTAATCGACTCTCGAACCTAGAATGTGGTTGCGATGACCATGTTCTTATCTTTTTAAAGGTTTTATCGATATTTTCCTATTCCTTCCTTGGAATGAATAAAGTTTGGTGGCGACTCTGTTTCGAACGTATTTTCCGCGTCCATCGCGAGGATCGTATTTTTCGAGGTACGACAGATGGCGACTCTGCTGGGGAAATGCATAGCCCTATGCTAGAGAGAGTCAAGCCTAACTTGACTCGATTAGCGAGAGTTAGATCCGTTCGTGTATTTATCTTCTCTTATTATTTAATTGCTTGTTTATTTTTATATATCTTATTGTTGTTTCTTGTGACACTATTGGGGTTCTCTGATTGTGGGAACTTTGTGAGATGGCTCTACACCCGAGTCCGAGAAAAACATAGAATTAGAATGGTGGGTTTATAGTGGAATCCCTCGAGGAGTCTTTCTCGTTGGGAGGAAGCGAAAGCCCCGCTTAGAGTTGATTCCCTTAAGGATGTTATTATTGTGGTGAGTCATTGCCATGGCAGTAGTGTTTTTCAGGTTGAATCCATAACTCTAAGGACCTTTTACCCCTTTTCCATGGGGATTGGTAGTGTTAACTCATGAGGGTCACTCCTTTTTGGGTTGATGCGGATGCCCCAATCAGATGAGATCCCTTGAGCGTATCATTATTCTGACAATGATATTTTCAACCTCGATCTATGACTCTGAGATCCCTTTAAGAAACCTTGGATTCATTGGTTGTGTAGTAGAGACTCGTGAGGAGTCTTCCTCATGGGATGACGCGAAAACCTCACCTAGAAGAGATCCTTCGAAGGTATTATTATCAAATGAATCTTTATCATGGTAATAATATCTTTGAAAATATCCATGACTCTGGGCACCTACCCGTTTAGAGCCTACCTATGGGGTTCCTTTGATCAGAGATATCTGTTATTTACCTGTTCTTCTGTCTGACCTCAGAATGTGATAGAACCTGTGATCCTGTTTGTGAATTGCATTGCATTTGCATATCACTGCATCTGCATTTCATTTGCATTGCATATCATCTTCCTAAACCAGAAAGTTTATCCATCATTTGTCCATAATCCACAGTTGATTTCCCGACAGAAGTATTGAACTTGACTTAGTGTTGGAAGACCATGGAACACTTGAGGCAGAATCAAGTTGAGCTGAGAAAAGACAAGAATAGCGGGGAAGGCAAGATGAAGCAGACGCCAGAAGTGGGAAGAATAAAGGAAAAGCTTCAAGAAGGTACCACAACTAGGAGTTTTACTCCCATAGTTCCTCCCACTCCACAACC
This sequence comes from Lathyrus sativus, assembly GCA_963859935.3. NCBI lineage: Eukaryota > Viridiplantae > Streptophyta > Magnoliopsida > Fabales > Fabaceae > Lathyrus > Lathyrus sativus. The sequence goes on along the minus strand of OZ012741.1, from coordinate 410,063,142 downwards.
TGCAGTGAATAGCCTATCGTGTGTGGCTCCTCTTGGTCTTTATCCCCAACCGTTTCTTCTAAAGCCTCAGAATCAATGGTCATCACCTGTTCTATCCCAAGAACAGAGGAATTTAAACCAGAGAGGCAGTAAGAAGTCTCATTCGCACCCTATTCTCGACCCTATTCCTATACCGTGTGGACAACTGTTATCATACCTGATTAAGAGTTCATTGGTGATAACTGTACCCCTCGGGCCAGCTCGTACTCCTCTTTCACCTGGATATGATCCTAATGCGCAATGTGAATACCATAAAGGGGTGAGAGGGCATTCTGTTGAAGGTTGTTAGTCATTCAAGAATAAGGTTCGAGAGCTAATTAACAACAAACGCCTAGTCTTCGAGGAAGACAACCCAGGGGCAGAGTGTGGGTATCATACTGGAACCATAGGGCATGCTGTCGAAGAATGTGAAAGCTTTCGAAACAAGTTGTGAAGATTGACCAAAAAGGAAGGCCATATCCCAAATGGTTCAACTCAAAGATCTGGTAAAGAGGAAGTACAAGAGTTTTGTGGACCAATCAGAATCCGGTACCACAAGGAAAAGGTTGAGTTTTTTTGCAGATGAGATGTCTTTATCCTCTGATAATCCTGTGGAGACCGTGATATCAAGAGAGGAGATGGAAGAGAAGCCTAAAAGGGTTGTATTTGCTGAAGAGACCTCGAAAAGCCACTTGGGAGAGCATCCTACTGATACTGAGGAAGATGATGACATCCACCTTTGGATCCCGAGAGGACAACCAACAATACGTAAGCAACCATGGGTTGCTCCCTATGCAAATCAACATAGGCCTCGCAATAATTTGGGAAGAAGGAACCCTCCTCTCCATGCAGTTCCTGTGTCTTACACTCAACTTCTACCACATTTGATTCGAAATTCACTAGTGGAGCCTAAGTCTCTCAAGCCAGTGCCAGAACCATACCCTTCTGGGTATGATCCCAAGGCACATTGTGGATACCATGCTAGATCAATGGGGCATTCAACCGAAGATTGCAAAGCTTTCCAGGCCAGGGTGAAGCAATTGATTGACGAGGGATGCATATCCTTTCAAGAAGGGAGTTTGGTTGTACGTATCCGCCTCGCACCTGAATGAGTTTGAGGACTTCAAGATGCATCTTCTCAATACAACTGATCAAGGAAGAAAAGCCTAGTTCCTCCATGCTGGCATTTTTAGATCATGTTTTTTAAGCATTTGTAGTTTCTTTTCTGCTAATTGCTACTTGCTTTTAGACATTGACGTTTATTAATGGTATTGTTAATGTGATAATTATGCATGTTTTGATCAAATCCATTCGTATTCACTCACTTTTTTCATTTATCGCAAAAATCATAAAAAATTCACTTCACTTCCTTTATCGCATTGCTGTTTAGGAAATATTTGAGGGAGGATGACGAAAACTAAATACCCATAATTGCTGATAGTATGTTTTTGGATAAATTTTTGCCGATGATGTACAGGAATTGTTTCAATCCCCAAACACTGGAGATATAAGGAGCTAATCCCTAGTAAACCACTTCGAGCCTAGAAGTAGGAGTTTCCTTCGGATATTCAAATCCTTAAACACTCAACCTGGGACAGGGTAGTCGTTCAGTTAATCCAATCCCGCACTTAAAGCAAAATCCAAAAGACGGTCATTCTTTAATGACTCATGATGTGGCAGTCATAACAAAATCCAAAAATTAAAGGCCTGCTAAGTCAAGCACCTCAAAGGAGACTTAGGCAAAAATCAAGGCAATCCCGATGGACTTGAAGAACAAAATCAGTCCATGCAAAAGTTATGGATCAAAACAAAATCATAAGAGGTCCTCAAACCCTCAACAAAAATAAAATAAGATTCAGTGGCCACCCAAGTCAAAGGGTCGCTGACATCCATCAAAACCAAATAAGGTGGCTGCCACTTCGAGCAAACCTTGAATCATCAAGTTTTACACCGTCAAGGTAAAACATGTGCAGAATTAATTGAATGTAGGTATGGAGATCCTCAAGAATAAGGGGTGGGTATAAATAATACTTTGAAACTAATATCCTTTGATTCTATAACCATGAACCAGACCGCGTTACAACCCTCAAAAGACCTAATTGAGGCGGGGTGTATTCTAAAAACATATTATCGCAAGGTTGCGTAAACTGACTCCTCACATATTTGCTACTCATCAGCATTGGTGTCAATATCCTTGCTATATCTTTTACACCAATCAAGTTAGTACAACATTTGGACTAACGGTTCATTCGTTTCACTGTTACGGCACTTAGTAAATGACATTTCTTTTAAAATTTGCATAAACTTCGCATTAAAATTACCATTCGTGAACAAACAATTTTAATTGCAAGTCAGTAATTGGCATAATGGAATTCCAACAAAGTGCAATCAAAGAGAAACTTGATCACTCATTGGTGTTGACCTGAATTAAGACTTTCCCATAACCCTGCGAATTTGCGGCAAGTCCTTCTGAGGTTTAAACATAGGCAAAACACTACAAGGTTCAGACACTGGGGCAAATGGGTTCAAGCTCTATCTTGGTATAATCACTGCCAAAGTCCTCATCCCAAAAGAAGTCCTTCAAATACCCTGCAGACTGGGGCAAACTGGTTGAATTTGGGGAAAACTAGCTGAAAAGGGGCAACTTCCCTCCTTGCTTTCAAAGTTGATCAAGCTGACCACACCAGACACCAGTAATGGTTGAGGTCAACAAACGTCAAAAGCCTTGGGGCAGAGCAAAAGCACGACTAACATGCATTGGTTAAGTCGCTACGCTCACGCAATCCATATGCATTGGTTAAGTCGATATGCTAGCACGAGTAACACGCATTGGTTAAGTCGCTACGCTCGCGTAGTCAACCTGCTTTGGATAAGTCGCTACGCTCAATGTTTGTAAGTTATCATGACATATCATCTAGAAGCAAGGATCTTACAAGAACAAGTATACCACTTCTGCAAAGGATCCAACTTGGGACACCAAGAGTATCCACATCTGTCTTTTGATTGTGGCACTGCCAGAAACTTTGTGCCGGGAAGTCAAATCCTTTTATCAATAAAAGTCCAATCTTGCCTGGCACACCCCACATAAATTCCAATCTTTTATTGGCAACTACAAAAAAGTCGCTCTAGTTGGCACCTTTAATTTACCTTAAAAAGTCCAGTCTTCGTTGGCAACCACTAAAAGTACATCCTCGATGGCACCCTCATAAAAACAAAGTCCAATCCATTTGGCAACTACCAAAGTCCAATCCATTTGGCAACTACCAAATCCAGTCCCTGGTGATATCCCCGACAGGATTTATCCCCGGCATACTGTCGCTTGCGCGAAAATAAGGTGCCGGCATGACAGAAGAGTCGCCACCTTTCGTTATTTATCCCTCAGAGCGGGAAAGGAAACGATCGGAAAAACCTGACGAAAAAGGGTAAGACAAGGTCGTCGCAACCATTGTCTGGGTTCGGGAGTCGGTTACGCAAGGGGAAGGTATTAGCACCCCTCACGTCCGTCGTACTCGACGGGATCCTCGCTTGTTTGTTTACTTGGACGGGTTGGTTATAATCTATCTACCTATCAAGGCTGGCTGAAAAAGAAAAGAAAAATGACTCGGCAAAGCGTCGCACTCTATGCCTACGTATTCTCAAGAGAGAAAGTCAGAGTCAACGTAGTTCGGGACTACGGGGAAAAAATGGCTCGCCAAGACCTCGCGTCTTGTGCCTACGTACTTCCACTGCATGGAAGATCAGAGCTTTACGTAGTTCAGACTAACTACGGCTAGACAAACCATTCTCACACGGCAGTGAGAAAAACAACTGGTTTCACAGGGTCGGGAACCTATGGGCAAAACTACGGCTTGGTCTCAAATGCACTCGGGCAAGAGAGAAAAAGGGTTACAATTAATCGTCAGCGGGAAAGTCTCGATCGCACAGCCGCGAGAGAACAACAAGTTAGTCGTTAGTGTGCTCGCTAGGATATTGCATCCTATGCCTACATATCTTCGTCTGGTACGAAGAATCAGAGCAGCTGTAGTTCGGCTACTACGGGACCACAGCTCAAATCTCGTTTTATTAATCTCTGAAAAATGATTACAATGGGTTGAATACTGAAAAGATAAATCTCCTAGGAAGTACTATCCTATTCTATCCTGAAAAATCGAATGAAAATAGCCCCCTAACAAATGGGCTTCTAAGCTATCCTAAAAGAATTGGTAAAATAAAGTCTATGAAAATATACTCTAAAAGAAAATGCACTTAAAAAATATTAAACCTACTTTAATATTTTTTCTCTTTTTTCTTCCTTTCTTTTCATATATTGTTCCTTTTCTCAAAATATTTTTTCTATATTTTTCTCAACATCTTCTTTATTCTTTTCTTCTCTATTTTTCAACTATATTTTCTTTTTTCTCTATTTCTTTTTCTATATCTCAAATATATTTTTCTTTATTATTTTTTTTCCACATGAACAATATATGCAAAACAAAAATATAAAAGAATAAAAGAAACAAAAATAAGGGGGGGGGGGGGGGGGTATACTGTTACACAGGGGGAGTTTAACAAAAAATGAAATAAAAAACTGAAGGGCCCAGCCCGATGAAGGTTTCAGAAAAAAAACCATAGGGGGGTGTGGACTGAATTGGGAGGCGCTGAGATACACTGGGCTTAGCCCAGAATGCGTCCAAAAACATGAGGGGCGTGCTATCTCCAAAAAAAATTTGGCTGGGCCTGGCCCACTCTCTTCTTCCTCACTTTCACCCTAAAACCCTAACCTTCTCACTCTTCCTTCAGCGCCGCCGTAGACCTCCATCTTCTCGTCTCTCTCGTCCTCCATCCTCGCCAGAACAAAGAACAACACCTCACACAACTCAACAGGATCATCTTGATCTTGATCCCTCCACCCTTTTGATTCCATCCTCCTCTAACTTTTTCACAATCCAAACTCCTGTGATGTTCTTGCAAGAATGACAAACTTGGAAGAAGGCCGTGGAAGATTCTGGAATGGCTGAAGAACATGATTAAGTTTTTTGAGAAATTTGATGAAGATCTATGGACGCACGTTGATGATCGCGTGAGGAATCTCGCTGAGTTGAAGATCTTGATGAACTCCAATGGACCTCTGACGAAGATTGATGATCTTGATTGGCGTTTTGTGAACTTGATGAAGTTCGCTAAACTTCTGAGGAAAACTTGACAAAGATGATTACTGGTGACGCGCTGAAGATTTGCTCTTCGTGAAGATCTTGTTTGAAGGCGCGATGAGCAATCTGGAGATTTCTTGAACGCTTCTTGAAGGTTGATGAAGTAATGAAGTTGGACCCGTGGTTTCTTCTGGAGATCGTTGATGAAGTGATGAACGTTAGGGTTCTGGATCGGAGAAGATGAGTGTTCTTGAGGATCCTTTGAGGCCTTCTGGAAATTACATGATGAGCCAGGGAAATGTGGTTGAAGGGATGAGTGTTCTTCGCTGATGAAGTTATGGGAAAACCAATTGCAGATGATGAATCTCGACCGGAGATGGAGGAAGATGAATGGTGTTCTGAGTTTTTCTGGAGAATCGGTGGTGGCCGGAATCTGGGTGAGAGGAGGCTATGGAGGTAGGAGATGAAGATTGTTGATTTTCTGGGTTTGGTGGAGTTTCCGGCGACGGCGCGGTGGCCGCCGGCCATGCAGGCCGGCCGGTGGGATTTCACGGTGAGGTGGCGTGATGATGACGCGTGGTGAGGGTTAGTGGGTGGAGCTTCTGCATGAAGCCCACGTGGCAGGAGGCGTGGCAGGCGGAGAGGAAACGGAAGGGTGGCGTGGCGTGTGGAGACGAAACAAGGTGGGGCCTCCCCCCCGTTAACACGTGTCATCTGCTGGTATTTATGGCACTGAGAAGAGCCTGGGAGCTTCTAGATGCTTCTAGACGGTGCTGGATTCTGCTGGACCCATCTGGATTAATTTTGGACGAATTCATCAACTGGGCCTGCGAATTAGCTGGGCCCAAAACGAAAATGGGACAAAAAACTCACAAAAATCTGAATTGAATTAAAAGACTAATTAAATCTGATTAACCTAAACTAAACTCAATTAAACTAATTAACTCCTAATAATTCCATATTATTTATTTAAAATCTATAAAAGGAAAATAAAAGAAAAACCTATCTATTTAATAAGGAAAAATCTATATTAAAAGATTAAAAAAGCTATTAACTATTTTTAAAAAAAACATTATAAAGTGAAAAACAAAACTATATTCTTTATATCTAAAACTCAATTAATATTCTAGAAATATCTATATTATCCTAAAAAATCTATTAATTCCTATAAAATGCAAAAAAATGATTTAGACCTATTTAAAAAGAATTAAAAAAAACCTATTAAATTCTACAAATGATTAAAATCTATTTAAAACCCTAAAAAATCCTAAAAAAATCCTATTAATCCAGAAAAATCACCATAATTCCCAGAGGGACAAAATGAGCACCGAACGACACAAAAATAATCGGTAAAAATAAACGGGCACCGAAATAACCCAAAAATCGATTCTACTGATTTAAACTGATAAAAACACCTGAAACACGAGACGAGAGCTGTGATCCCTGGTAAAATCAATACCAATGCAAAATGCACTGTATGCAATATGCAGATGCGAATGCGATTATGCGTCGAAACATCGAGCCAAATACGAGACCCGGTTGGTCAAATTTTGGGGTGCAACAGCTGCCCCTATTCAAGCGACTTCGACCTGAATGGGTGAAGAGCGCTCAGCCTTCAAACATTCAAAGTAGATGACGGTTGAATACAAATGGAACCCTGAAATTTGCCAACCGCAAGAATATACTGCAAAACTGCTCAACTTGCCGAACATTGGAATACTAGCTGCTCACTGCCCGCCGTAGAATTTCAACACTAAAGATATATAAAACCCTGGCCCCTGGCCACTCTGCAGGAGGTATCTTCGACTTCAGTCACACGTTGATTCATCAACAAGGAAATCTGAACTCACAGGAACCTTCTGATACCACCCTCAGGCGCTTGCGAAATCCATCTTCAGGTTAGACATCACTGTTGGAGCAGACATATCACGCTGCTAAGGACTTCAAGAATCATCTTGAACCAACAAATTCGTCGGGCACCTTCAAGAATCATCCTGAACCGATAACCATTCTGGAGACTTTGTTTTGCTAGGCATTCCAGGAATCTTCCTGGGCAACTCTTGCTGAGGACGCTACCGGGGAGCTCAAGCATCATACTAGGCGAACAACTCGGGAAGCTGTACTGAGGTCTTAAGAATTATCTTAAGCAAACGGCTCTACTGAGGAATTCCAGGATCATCTCGAACTGAAGACTTCGCTGGGGAGACGAGAAGCTTAACCACACAACTCTGCAGGTGAACAAATTCGAAATCCAATAGGTAACCATCCTGGTCCATGTTTCGACATGCGTATGCTGGATAATGATGCAATGTCCTATATGCTATGTAAATGCTGTACATTCTGTTTGAAAATGCGATGCCCAGACAGCATGGATATGCTATATGCTTGATAGATGCAATGACTGTATATGAAAATGCTAATGCAAGCTCTAGCTGCCAGAGAACACCAGGTCTGAAAACCACTTGGCAAAATAAATGCCGAAGGCAATGTCAACTCTACTGGGGATGACCTGAAGTCACAGAACCATCTCAGCAAAATAAATGCTGGAAACGGGAAATCAAATCCGCTGGGGATAGCCGTTCTGCTGGAGAAATGAAAAGGCAACCCTGCTTGGCGACTTCACTGGGGAAAGAAAACAACTTTGCTCGGGGATGCTTTCTTCAAACCATTGGCAACTGATTGTACTCTGCGGGGATTGACCCAAACTGAGGTTGATTGCGCGCGGCACACTGCTGGAAATGCCCCTACTATCAAGGATGTCAATCTTAATTTGCTGAGGATACTCCTGATCCTACTCAGATGCGGGGTAAAATACGATCTCGACTCTTCCGGGGATAATAAGCAACTTTCATCTGCTGAAGAGTAGCAATTCTGATTTAACAACATCCACAAGGAATTCAAACATTAATCGGAGCACTGGTATCCGTCGAGCTTCGTATCGGGGAACATGACAACATGTGGGTCATTGGGAAATACTGTGTCAGATACCTTTAGGTTTTTTTTTGTTTTTCTGGTTTAGAATAAACATGGACTATGTACACAGTGGAAGATATGGAAATACTAGACGAGAACTAGCATCCAAAGGTAGACTACCAGGCGAGAACTGATAGGAAAATGGGTTAGAAAATTGATTTGGTTTTTTGTGTTTTAACCGTTAGACTGAGGTATAGACAACCATGCGAGAACTGATTGAAAGCTGACGTACACCAGGCGAGAACTGGTATAACACTCGGGTTAAAACACACGATGACCAGGCGAGAACTGGTTACGCGACGACATGTACCAGACGAGAACTGATACAACTCTTGAAGAAACGGTGACCAAACGAGAATTGGTTACCAATAAAATGCACCAGGACGGGAACTGCTGCTTACAATAAACTGCACCAGGACGGGAACTGCTGCTTACGGAAGGGTGAGCCAGACGAGAACTGGTTACCGATTTGCCAGGCGAGAACTGGACTTTGGAAACACCGGTTATTGACACGCAACAGGTTTAAACTGCGGGATAATGATCCAACGACAACAAGACCTTCTTTATTTGAAAGGTTCAGGTTTTTGGTAAGGGTATTGACATGATTCCCCGATACTCAGCTTCGGCTGGGGATAAACAGACTAGTTTGAACAACTTGCCCCAGTGCACTCAGCTGGGGATAAAAAGACTGGCTTGCAAAACTTGCCCCAGTACAATCAACTCGTCCCAATCTATCTCTTGGGAATACTTGCTCTGAACAGCTTGCTACGAGAAGACTTCGAGAATATTTGCCCCGGCATCTGCACGACAACAGAATTCAATCTCCATTAGACGCCTATTACCCTGAATGGTTTCATCATTTCTGAACTGACTTTCCCCTGAATGAGCGTTCTAGCGACTTAACCCGCTCTGATTATCCACTGGAAGCATCTGCTTTCAAATCTCAATGCTCTGAATAGCTGCCCCTGATTGGCTCTCAAGAAGACTCACTTCTGATCAACTGCTTCTCAAACAAAACTGCCCCTGATCGACTGAAACTCCGGGACTTGTCCTCAGATTGACTGATGCTGAACTTACTGGAAGTCAATGCCCCTGATTCATTGGGCTTCACAACATTCACCATTTTGGTTCAGATTGCTGAATTACTCAGTCCCGCTCGATTATTCCTGCTGGAATTTCTTCTATGCCAACTACTAACCTGCAATTGGAATCGTCTGTCTACGAATGGTAATCTTAATGCAGCAGTTATGCAGATTTTGAAAAATTTTGAGCTGTCACTCATTTACATGCATATGATTGTGAGTGACGAATGAACCAAAGTTCAAACGTAGTGCTTACGTGGTCAGTGAAAAACACAACAAGAATGTGACTAGCAAGTCATGAAGGAGTCAGGTTACTCAACCTTATCATAATGCGCTTCAAATTAACCCTACCTCAATTAGGTCTTTTGAGGGTTGTATCGTGGTCGGGTTCACGGTTCGTGAAACAAAGGATGTTTGGCTCAAATTTTGATTTGTACCCACCCCTTCTACGTGATGATCTCCGATCCTAAGGTTCAATTAACCTGGCACAAGCGCTCGCCTCTTCGAGAGGTATGCTGAATGGTAAGACCTACAGTTGAGGAATTCACAAAGCTTTTCTTCTAGAGTGATGGTTACTCCTTCTTCGCTTTCGGTGTCTGTGTACACGACTTTGTGATTTGCTGGGGAAAAATTTCTTTTTAATCCCCCTTTTTCATTCTTTTGATTCCCTAATTTTTGCCTGGACTGACTCATTTTGAGTTCTTTTCAATTTTCCTTTTTGAAGTCCAGCGGGATGCCCTGATTCTTGCCTAAGTATTAGCTTTCTAGCTTTTCTTTCTTTTTTACTTAGCGGGCTTTCTTTCTTTCTTTCTTTTGGAACAAAGTCGTGCGACACTGGTTGTCTTGATTGCTCCGAAAGGATTGTAACTGTCTCACTCCTGATTGGTGAGGTTTGACCTCTTGAAAGGTATAAACTAGTTGGTCCTCGAAAGACAACACTCCTATGTAAGACTTGAATGCTAGGTCAAGCTAACTGACAATTACCCTGCCCCGGGTTAAGATGTGAGGGTTTATAAGTCCGAAAAAACTTCTGCTTCTCGGCTCGAAGTGGTTAACAAGGGACTAACTCCTTATATCTCCAGTGTTTGGGGAATTTGAAACAATGCCTTGTACGTCATCGGTACGGTCTTATCTGAAAGCATACGATCATCGGTTATGAGTTTCAGTTTCGTCATCCTCCCTCCTAACTTTGCTAGTCACAGGGATAAAGTGGAGTGAATAAAATGCAAGTGTCAGTGCAATGCAATAAATGAGCGGCAGCGACATGACTAATTCAGAAAAATGCATAATCACTTTATTATTATCACCATTCGAAACATACAATGTTTTAAAAGCAGGTAGTAACTAACAGAAAAAGAAACTACAAATGCAAATGATGAAAAGGTCTGAGGACTGCCAATGCTGAGGCGCCTGCCTGTCTGAACCACTGGCTTTTGCTGGGGGGTACTTCCCGAGTCTACGAGCTTAGACAGCTGAGCGGTTAGGATAAACAAACAGAAACCCTTCTCGAAAGGAAATGCGATCCTGATCAATCAACTGCTGTACCTTCGCCTGAAATGCTTTACAATCTTCCGTCGAATGCCCCGGAGAGCCACCATGATAACCACACTGGACGTGGGGATTATACCCAGGAGGGTAAGGTTCTGGAACTGGCTTAAGAGCTTTAGGTTCCACCAAAGACTTCAGGATCAAAGATGGTAGCAACTGGCTATACGGCATAGGCACTGGGTGAAAAGGAGCATTCCTTCGTTCCAAGTTATTACGAGGTCTGTTCTGATTCTGCCGCTGATTCTGGTAACTTCGGTCACGAGTTCGCTGATTTGCAATGGAAGCGATATAAGGTTCCTGATGGGGTGCCCCAGGCACAGCTGTCTGTTCAGAATAACGAGACGCAGGAGATACTGACCGTTGAGAAGACGGAGAACCAACAGATTTCACCGATTCGACTTGAGGATATCCAACATCTGTCAGAACTGCATTGATCATAGCTTCATCCTCAGATTGAGAGCTATAGAGAGATTCAGTTTCACTGGCCTGACCTCTTGAAACATTCGGGATTCTTCCAGTCTTTACGCCGTACTCGATGTGCTCTCCTGTCTTTACCAACTCAGTGAAATTTGGTGCGGCTACAAGCATTCTTTCGAAGTACGGGCTCTGCAAGGAGTTCACGAACATGCCTTTCAGCTCTTGATTTAGGAGCGGTGGTTGCACCCTACCAGCAAATTCTCTCCATCTCTGAGCATATTTCCTGATAGGTTCATCGATCTCTTGAGACAATTCTTGCAGCTGCATGCGAATAGGAGCTTCGTCAAGATTATAGTCGTACTGCTTTAGAAAAGCATTGGCTAAGTCCATCCATGATCGGATCTGATCACGCTCTAACTGCATGTACCAACTCAGAGGTGCCCCAGTCAGACTATCTTGAAAGCAATGAATCATCAGCTTGTCGTTGTGCACAAATGAAGTCATTCTTCGGCAGAACATCACCAAATGTTGCCTCGGGCAACTATCTCCTTTGTACCTTTCAAACCTCGGCATTCTGAACTTCGGAGGTAACACTAGGCCAGGAACCAGACACATATCTGCAGCACTAGGAGTAACAGCGTCTTTACCTTTCAAGGCTTTGAATCTCTTCTCTAATGCACGAAACCTTTCGGCGTACACGGGAGCTAATGGGTCTTCGTTCTTTGCTGTCGGGACCTCTCTTCGGGGCTTTGGCACAGGGAAGGCAAAACCCTGGTAGTCTGAGACATCAACAGAAGGAGGATGTTCACCTCGGACAACAAACTGCTCACGCAGACCTTGGTCTTCAACAGATGGATGCACAAGCTGAGCTGCAATAAGGTTGTTCACTTGCGGAAAGTCGTCGTCGGGCGGAGATCCATACAGAGGATTAGGCGTCACGGTGAAACCTGACAAGGTACCAACAAACTGGAAGCCGCTCTCTGACATAGCTACCAATGGTCTTCAGCTGACTTCGATGCTTGATTCTGCTCAAATCTACTTCAAATCTGCTTCAACCCCTTGGTCGTCTTCAACATTCACCTTCAGAAACAAAATGACGGCTGGATAAGAGCTCTGACTAGCTGGAGAATGGTATGCAGTATGATGCAAAGATGCCTATGCAAATGCAATGCAATGCAACAAACACGGGATCACAGCTCCCTCATAATCTAAATACTGCTGCACTGCTGACGGAGTACGGTTGCTCTGAAGAGAAGACCAGAATAACGGGTAGGTTGGAAGTCAAGTTTCCTGCACAAAAAAAACCCCCCACTCACAGGTGTGGACCTATATCTGACAAGGTACGGCATCCTATGCGGTCGTCAGCGTCACAGACTTTCACGAGGAATGATACGATTCCCAGAAGGAGTGGCATCGTCATCTCATGAAGAGGCCTCACTTAGCTGACTTCCAATTGATCGGTTCCCAGAGTCGACAATCCTCACGTCTGGACTCCCCTCAGATCCTCAGGACCGGAAAAGAGCACCTCTGCAAGAACCTCGTCCGAGCGCGAATTTTCGTAGGGAACTGTGCCTGCTCAGCAGACAGGTTCGTCTACTACTTCTCCGCAACTATATCTAGGTGCATACTCATACTCAAGCCCAGGTCCGGCTTATCTCAATCATAGAATACCCGTAACACCCCACAGCAACAGATAATATCGATAAATAAGCCCCAAATAGACAAGCAAACGAGCGCTAGGATTGACTCTCTTAAGGGACGTTGGATCCCCAAAATTGACTCTCTCTCGGGACATTGGATCCCTAGGAAACTATCGCAGTCCCCAGCAGAGTCGCCAGTTGTCGCTACTGCGAAAATCGGCGCCGGCTGACAGAAGAGTCGCCACCGTGCGTTATTTATCCCTCAGAGCGGGAAAGGAAACGCTCGAAGTAAACCTCGCAAAAAACGGGGAAAAGGTATGGTCATCGCAACCATAGCCTGGGTTCGGGAGTCGGTTACGCAAGGGGAAGGTATTAGCACCCCTCACGTCCGTCGTACTCGACGGGATCCACGCTTGCTTGGGTTGTCTACTGGATGCAAAACAATCTTATCTATGGCTGCTGAATCTGAACAGAAGGGAATTGACTCGATAGAGCGTCGCACTCTATGCCTACGTATTCTCAAGAGAGAAAGTCAGAGTCAACGTAGTTCGGGACTACGGGGAAAAAATGGCTCGCCAAGACCTCGCGTCTTGTGCCTACGTACTTCCACTGCATGGAAGATCAGAGCTTTACGTAGTTCAGACTAACTACGGCTAGACAAAACATTCTCACACGGCAGTGAGAAAAACAACTGGTTTCACAGGGTCGGGAACCTATGGGCAAAACTACGGCTTGGTCTCAAATGCACTCGGGCAAGAGAGAAAAAGGGTTACAATTAATCGTCAGCGGGAAAGTCTCGATCGCACAGCCGCGAGAGAACAACAAGTTAGTCGTTAGTCTGCTCGCTAGGATATTGCATCCTATGCCTACATATCTTCGTCTGGTACGAAGAATCAGAGCAGCTGTAGTTCGGCTACTACGGGACCACAGCTCAAATCTCGTTTTATTAATCTCTAAAAAATGATTACAATGGGTTGAATACTGAAAAGATAAATCTCCTAGGAAGTACTATCCTATTCTATCCTGAAAAATCGAATGAAAATAGCCCCCTAACAAATGGGCTTCTAAGCTATCCTAAAAGAATTGGTAAAATAAAGTCTATGAAAATATACTCTAAAAGAAAATGCACTTAAAAAATATTAAACCTACTTTAATATTTTTTCTCTTTTTTCTTCCTTTCTTTTCATATATTGTTCCTTTTCTCAAAATATTTTTTCTATATTTTTCTCAACATCTTCTTTATTCTTTTCTTCTCTATTTTTCAACTATATTTTCTTTTTTCTCTATTTCTTTTTCTATATCTCAAATATATTTTTCTTTATTATTTTTTTTTCCACATGAACAATATATGCAAAACAAAAATATAAAAGAATAAAAGAAACAAAAATAAGGGGGGGGGGGGGGGGGGGGGGTATACTGTTACACAGGGGGAGTTTAACAGAAAATGAAATAAAAAACTGAAGGGCCCAGCCCAATGAAGGTTTCAGAAAAAAAACCATAGGGGGGTGTGGACTGAATTGGGAGGCGCTGAGATACACTGGGCTTAGCCCAGAATGCGTCCAAAAACATGAGGGGCGTGCTATCTCCAAAAAAAATTTGGCTGGGCCTGGCCCACTCTCTTCTTCCTCACTTTCACCCTGAAACCCTAACCTTCTCACTCTTCCTTCAGCGCCGCCGTAGACCTCCATCTTCTCGTCTCTCTCGTCCTCCATCCTCGCCAGAACAAAGAACAACACCTCACACAACTCAACAGGATCATCTTGATCTTGATCCCTCCACCCTTTTGATTCCATCCTCCTCTAACTTTTTCACAATCCAAACTCCTGTGATGTTCTTGCAAGAATGACAAACTTGGAAGAAGGCCGTGGAAGATTCTGGAATGGCTGAAGAACATGATTAAGTTTTTTGAGAAATTTGATGAAGATCTATGGACGCACGTTGATGATCGCGTGAGGAATCTCGCTGAGTTGAAGATCTTGATGAACTCCAATGGACCTCTGACGAAGATTGATGATCTTGATTGGCGTTTTGTGAACTTGATGAAGTTCGCTAAACTTCTGAGGAAAACTTGACAAAGATGATTACTGGTGACGCGCTGAAGATTTGCTCTTCGTGAAGATCTTGTTTGAAGGCGCGATGAGCAATCTGGAGATTTCTTGAACGCTTCTTGAAGGTTGATGAAGTAATGAAGTTGGACCCGTGGTTTCTTCTGGAGATCGTTGATGAAGTGATGAACGTTAGGGTTCTGGATCGGAGAAGATGAGTGTTCTTGAGGATCCTTTGAGGCCTTCTGGAAATTACATGATGAGCCAGGGAAATGTGGTTGAAGGGATGAGTGTTCTTCGCTGATGAAGTTATGGGAAAACCAATTGCAGATGATGAATCTCGACCGGAGATGGAGGAAGATGAATGGTGTTCTGAGTTTTTCTGGAGAATCGGTGGTGGCCGGAATCTGGGTGAGAGGAGGCTATGGAGGTAGGAGATGAAGATTGTTGATTTTCTGGGTTTGGTGGAGTTTCCGGCGACGGCGCGGTGGCCGCCGGCCATGCAGGCCGGCCGGTGGGATTTCACGGTGAGGTGGCGTGATGATGACGCGTGGTGAGGGTTAGTGGGTGGAGCTTCTGCATGAAGCCCACGTGGCAGGAGGCGTGGCAGGCGGAGAGGAAACGGAAGGGTGGCGTGGCGTGTGGAGACGAAACAAGGTGGGGCCTCCCCCCCGTTAACACGTGTCATCTGCTGGTATTTATGGCACTGAGAAGAGCCTGGGAGCTTCTAGATGCTTCTAGACGGTGCTGGATTCTGCTGGACCCATCTGGATTAATTTTGGACGAATTCATCAACTGGGCCTGCGAATTAGCTGGGCCCAAAACGAAAATGGGACAAAAAACTCACAAAAATCTGAATTGAATTAAAAGACTAATTAAATCTGATTAACCTAAACTAAACTCAATTAAACTAATTAACTCCTAATAATTCCATATTATTTATTTAAAATCTATAAAAGGAAAATAAAAGAAAAACCTATCTATTTAATAAGGAAAAATCTATATTACGCCACCTTAACGCCTCCTGCCACGTGGGCTTCATGCAGAAGCTCCACCCACTAACCCTCACCACGCGTCATCATCACGCCACCTCACCGTGAAATCCCACCGGCCGGCCTGCATGGCCGGCGGCCACCGCGCCGTCGCCGGAAACTCCACCAAACCCAGAAAATCAACAATCTTCATCTCCTACCTCCATAGCCTCCTCTCACCCAGATTCCGGCCACCACCGATTCTCCAGAAAAACTCAGAACACCATTCATCTTCCTCCATCTCCGGTCGAGATTCATCATCTGCAATTGGTTTTCCCATAACTTCATCAGCGAAGAACACTCATCCCTTCAACCACATTTCCCTGGCCCATCATGTAATTTCCAGAAGGCCTCAAAGGATCCTCAAGAACACTCATCTTCTCCGATCCAGAACCCTAACGTTCATCACTTCATCAACGATCTCCAGAAGAAACCACGGGTCCAACTTCATTACTTCATCAACCTTCAAGAAGCGTTCAAGAAATCTCCAGATTGCTCATCGCGCCTTCAAACAAGATCTTCACGAAGAGCAAATCTTCAGCGCGTCACCAGTAATCATCTTTGTCAAGTTTTCCTCAGAAGTTTAGCGAACTTCATCAAGTTCACAAAACGCCAATCAAGATCATCAATCTTCGTCAGAGGTCCATTGGAGTTCATCAAGATCTTCAACTCAGCGAGATTCCTCACGCGATCATCAACGTGCGTCCATAGATCTTCATCAAATTTCTCAAAAAACTTAATCATGTTCTTCAGCCATTCCAGAATCTTCCACGGCCTTCTTCCAAGTTTGTCATTCTTGCAAGAACATCACAGGAGTTTGGATTGTGAAAAAGTTAGAGGAGGATGGAATCAAAAGGGTGGAGGGATCAAGATCAAGATGATCCTGTTGAGTTGTGTGAGGTGTTGTTCTTTGTTCTGGCGAGGATGGAGGACGAGAGAGACGAGAAGATGGAGGTCTACGGCGGCGCTGAAGGAAGAGTGAGAAGGTTAGGGTTTCAGGGTGAAAGTGAGGAAGAAGAGAGTGGGCCAGGCCCAGCCAAATTTTTTTTGGAGATAGCACGCCCCTCATGTTTTTGGACGCATTCTGGGCTAAGCCCAGTGTATCTCAGCGCCTCCCAATTAAGTCCACACCCCCCTATGGTTTTTTTTCTGAAACCTTCATTGGGCTGGGCCCTTCAGTTTTTTATTTCATTTTCTGTTAAACTCCCCCTGTGTAACAGTATACCCCCCCCCCCCCTTATTTTTGTTTCTTTTATTCTTTTATATTTTTGTTTTGCATATATTGTTCATGTGGAAAAAAAATAATAAAGAAAAATATATTTGAGATATAGAAAAAGAAATAGAGAAAAAAGAAAATATAGTTGAAAAATAGAGAAGAAAAGAATAAAGAAGATGTTGAGAAAAATATAGAAAAAATATTTTGAGAAAAGGAACAATATATGAAAAGAAAGGAAGAAAAAAGAGAAAAAATATTAAAGTAGGTTTAATATTTTTTAAGTGCATTTTCTTTTAGAGTATATTTTCATAGACTTTATTTTACCAATTCTTTTAGGATAGCTTAGAAGCCCATTTGTTAGGGGGCTATTTTCATTCGATTTTTCAGGATAGAATAGGGTAGTACTTCCTAGGAGATTTATCTTTTCAGTATTCAACCCATTGTAATCATTTTTCAGAGATTAATAAAACGAGATTTGAGTTGTGGTCCCGTAGTAGCCGAACTACAGCTGCTCTGATTCTTCGTACCAGACGAAGATATGTAGGCATAGGATGCAATATCCTAGCGAGCACACTAACGACTAACTTGTTGTTCTCTCGCGGCTGTGCGATCGAGACTTTCCCGCTGACGATTAATTGTAACCCTTTTTCTCTCTTGCCCGAGTGCATTTGAGACCAAGCCGTAGTTTTGCCCATAGGTTCCCGACCCTGTGAAACCAGTTGTTTTTCTCACTGCCGTGTGAGAATGTTTTGTCTAGCCGTAGTTAGTCTGAACTACGTAAAGCTCTGATCTTCCATGCAGTGGAAGTACGTAGGCACAAGACGCGAGGTCTTGGCGAGCCATTTTTTCCCCGTAGTCCCGAACTACGTTGACTCTGACTTTCTCTCTTGAGAATACGTAGGCATAGAGTGCGACGCTCTATCGAGTCAATTCCCTTCCGTTCAGATTCAGCAGCCGTAGATAAGATTGTTTTGCATCCAGTAGACAACCCAAGCAAGCGTGGATCCCGTCGAGTACGACGGACGTGAGGGGTGCTAATACCTTCCCCTTGCGTAACTGACTCCCGAACCCAGGCTATGGTTGCGATGACCATACCTTTTCCCCGTTTTTTGCGAGGTTTACTTCGAGCGTTTCCTTTCCCGCTCTGAGGGATAAATAACGCACGGTGGCGACTCTTCTGTCAGCCGGCGCCGATTTTCGCAGTAGCGACACATACTTGATCATTTGCATTATCATAAGCATGGCATACAACATCACATCTTGATCATATCAAACATTAGCACGTCATTTGCATACACATCTTGCACTCCCTAGTAGTTGCATTTCTAGTTGCATCATAATGCATAGCATCACTGTCTTTAGCAGCATAGCATAACAGCATGGCAAGATCCGAGATCAGTTTGCAAGCGTCTTGGACAGTCCTCCAGTGAAGTTGGCAGTATGACTCCAAAAAGAGTTGATACCCCGCACGCGCTTATGGAATTTTTATTCCCTAACAAGTCACTCTTCAACCATTAAGTTGATGATGATAACCCCAGCAGCTGTCGCTCTCATGGCTCCCCAAGCAAAGGTTTCTTGAAAGCTTTTCCCCTACAGAGTTTGGACAACGTTGTTCCTCTAATAGGATTTTTAACACAACTATCCCCCCAGCAAATATGTTAAGAGATACTGCTTTGGTATCATCGAAGAATCTTATTGGATAAGAGGCTACTTCGACCACTCGAAGAATCTCATGTGTTCAAAGATACTGCTTTGGTATCATCGAAGAATCTTATTGGATAAGAGGCTGCTTCGACCACCCAAAGAATCTCATGTGTTCAGAGATACTGCTTTGGTATCATCGAAGAATCTTATTGGATAAGAGGCTGCTTCGACTACCCGAAGAATCTCATGTGTTTAGAGATACTGCTTTGGTATCATCGAAGAATCTTATTGGATAAGATGTTGCTTCAACCACCCGAAGAATCTCATGTGTTCAGAGATACTACTTTGGTATCGCGAAGAACCTTAACGAACGAGGGGTTGCTTCGACCACCCAAAGAGGATTGTTTATACCACTTTGGTATCACGAACGACCTTAACGAATGAGGGACCGCTTCGACCACCCAAAGAGACTCGTTTATACCACTTTGGTATCACGAAGGACCTTAATGAATGAGGGATTGCTTCGACCACCCAAAGAGGATTTTTTATACCACTTTGGTATCGCGAAGGACCTTAACGAATGAGGGACTGCTTCGACCATGCAAAGAGGATTGTTTATACCACTTTGGTATCGCGAAGGACCTTAACGAACGAGGGACTGCTTCGACCACCCAAAGAGGATTGTTTATACCACTTTGGTATCGCGAAGAACCTTAACGAATGAGGAACTGCTTCGACCACTCAAAGAGGATCGTTTATACCATTTTGGTATCGCGAAGGACCTTAACGAACGAGGGACTGCTTCGACCACCCAAAGAGGCTCGTTTATACCACTTTGGTATCGCGAAGGACCTTAACGAACGAGGGACTGCTTCGACCACCCAAAGAGGATTGTTTATACCACTTTGGTATCGCGAAGGACCTTAACGAACGAGGTACTGCTTCGACCACCCATAGAGGCTCGTTTATACCACTTTGGTATCACGAAGGACCTTAACGAATGAGGGACTGCTTCGACCACCCAAAGAGGCTCGTTTATACTACTCTGGTATCACGAAGGACCTTATTGGATAAGGGACTGCTTCGACCACCCAGAGAATGTCAGATTATCTTGTTCATCTTTCACATCATGTTATCCCGTTCTAGTATCTCACTGTATTTTACTTGCTTGTCGGACAAATTTTGGGGTCTTCTTGTATCTAATTGACTTCTACCTCAAAATGAACATGCAACGGTTCATTCTCTCGGGTTCAAGGCAATTAGATAGGGGCATCTGTCATACCCAAATTTGTCCTACCTTTTAAAACTTTCATTTATCAAGCCATGATCATCTAAATTATCCCCTCTGAATTTTGTGTGCACATATTGGAAGTGTGAGTTCTTGCCAAGATGTTGATCTCAAATAGAGAAGCATGACGCAATTGAAAGGTAAAAGCCATAATTGCAAGGAAAGCTACACTTTAAGAAGTTTCCAAAATGTGACCTTCCCAAGGATGGATTTGTATTACTTTTGCATTGCAAGGAAAAACTTGTTATGAAGTTTGAATAGGAAGCAATACCAAGAAACATAGATGTCTGATGTCGTGTTTGAATTGCTTATGGAAGTCAAAATTATCTGTGGGGCATATTTACTTCAACCCATGTGCAATTCATAATTCCCAAGTTTGGTCCAATAATCAATATAAAACAAAGTCTCATCCATTAATTCAATACTTGTCAAATGTTCAAAGTGCAAGAACAAATACAGTTGCACGAAATTGCAATGTATCGATACTACAAAAGCTACTAAGTGCAAGCCATTTACATATGGTTATGAAGCAAGAGAAATTGGAAGTTCAAAAGGTCTAGACTTAAGGGACTAAGTTATTTAAGCTTTCATTCTAAGTCTTCATATGAAAATTCACTTTCATGCCAAAGTTCATGCTTATTCACGCCAACTCTCATTCAAGCTCCAAGTCAGGAAGCCTGAGA
Organism: Lathyrus sativus; assembly: GCA_963859935.3. Taxonomy (NCBI): domain Eukaryota; kingdom Viridiplantae; phylum Streptophyta; class Magnoliopsida; order Fabales; family Fabaceae; genus Lathyrus; species Lathyrus sativus. Next base: position 410,042,428 of record OZ012741.1, on the reverse strand, counting down.
GACATCCTCATTCCATATTATCCAATATCTTTTTGCTCACCTTCAGTGCCAAACGCATACATGAAAAGGAAAGATGGAGATTGGTCAGTATGAACAAATTAATGGCATGTATTTCACCTATAAAAACATCACATATGCAGAATTACAAAGTTGTAGGAGTTTAGTAAACACATACTGATCAACAACATTGGAAGCTATGATCCCGCATGCTCAAGAAGCAAGAGGTCGCACGTTCTTCTATCCACCTCTCTTAGTTCCTCAAAACTTTTTTTCTTCAAGGTTGAGGTTCCTCCAACAAGGTGAAAATCACAGAGATCAAATCAGTGGGTCAAGCATAATAAATCCTAATGGAAAATAATTGATCATGTTAGCTCAGTTTTTGTCACAAAAGAATAGAATATGGTGAAGAAAGTATTTAGAGAAATGAAGAGTTTACCGCATGTGGAGGAATAATAAAGCTTCTTAATGTTGTTTCTAGTGGTTCTTTTGGTGTTATACTGTTTGTTACAGTCATGGCAATATGTAATATTGTCATACATACATGAAGCAAAACCGGAGATATCTTGTATAAGGCACAATCTCAGGATGAAGATACTCTTGTTCAACCTACGGCTCAGCTGCATATGATTTTCTTCAATAAAAGTGGAAACGTTCTTGAAGTCAATTTCAACACTACTATACTTTAGTATGAAATCCTGGAGATCTTGGGTTTCATTCCTGATAGGAAAAGAATGTCAGGAGTTTGTTTGAAGACTGTATACATAGTTCTCAGTTAGTTTTCAATTATATGACTGTTACCTCAGCAAATTCAGATATGGAAGCAAGGTGTATATCCTTAAATACAGTTCAGAAAGCGGGAGCTAGTTGCATCGAGTCTAACATTCCGTTGGGATGGATAATCTTTATGCCAGCTTCGCGGTTACGCAGGCCACGACTGCACCAAGTTGTTATGACAGTGGGCGTAAAAAAAAGGAGAAAAGACTTCTGCACAAAAAATAACAAAAGTTAGAATATTCATAACCGTAAAAAACTGTACTTTACGCAGTAAAAGAAAACTCAGTAAGATGGATATTTTCGAAGCACCACCTATTCCAAAACCTTTATTGCGAAAGAAGAGGCAGCCAGGTCGGTTTGGCAGAAGCTACCAGCCAAGTTTGCTGAGGGCATTTGAAATTGAACAAAAGGCCTTGGAAGAGAATGCAATGCTTAGGCTTAGAGAAGCCAAAGCCTCGGCGAATGCTTCCATGGAAATAGCCATTTAAAAACGCAAAAGGGATCAGGCTCTTGCTGAAAGTGCAGGTCTGGCAACCTATAAGTCGAAGAAGTTGCGGCTACAAGATCGGTAGAATAATGCTCGCCTTAGACCAACTTATCACACCTGCATAATGAGCAAGCAACAATCAGACTTCTAATAATATGAATAGAACAGATCGTGGAATCAATAATTCATAGCAAAATTTGGAAGTATTGCATAACAACAGCAGTTGGTTTAAAAAACAATGTTAAAGCAAAGTTACAATGTAACCACAGTAAAAATCCCAGGAATTTACATGGTGAAAATCATGGTAAAAGACATACAATCCCAAAAACAGCTAACAGACAAAGAATTACAAGAAAGGAGTCTGAAATCATACTTTTTTCACCCAGAAATTTACACAGTTTGCAAAAGAAAAACCCTAATCTCACAATATCAAGCCCCTATATATTTGTTACTATTCATTCAAGACAAGGAGGCAAAAAAAAAGAGAAAAAACCTAAAACTTCTCTGCGGCGAAAACCCTAAAAAGCTCTTACCGAAGGCGGCAGCTCAGCTGAAAAGTGACGGAAGACTTGTTGTTGAGCTCGTTTCAACACCAACAGAGGAAACACCACCGGAATCGTCTACCAGGTACTTACTTTACCACCTCATATGTGGCTTCATTGAATTTCCTGAGTTTTTCTTGCTGTTTCGGATATTGTTTTTTTACGTTTCTGTTTCAATGGGAGAAAATCTAGGACATTTGAGTAATATGTTTAGGTTTAGATTTGTGAATATGGGTTAGAGATTTAGGGATGAGATCCATGAATTTCGTTTGAGAGGAGTGGAGGGGATAGAGTTTTGATTGAGTCCAGGAAAATGAAATATGTTTTGGTTGAGAGAAATTCGTTTGAAAGGTGAAGCAGAAGGGTTTGAGTTGTAGGATAATAATGGTGAGAGAGAGAAATAAGAGATAGAAGGTTTATTTTTGAGAAGAGAACTTGTGTTGGGAAGGATGAAGGTTGTTTGTCGTGTTTCAAGGAAAAGGGGGAGTTTTTACCAATGATTTTGCAGTCCCCCAAGGTGTTTTGCAATTAAACCGGGGCAGGTGTTACTCTCCCAATTTTTTTTGACCGATGGACTTCCCAAGTGTGGTCCGCTTGGATCCTGGACGTGAACCTCACGATTGTTTCCATACTCCCTTTCGTTTTTAGCCTTTGGATGGAGGTTGAGTGGATTTCAGTTGATATCAGTGGCTGAGATCTACGTTTCGATGGGGGTTCACCGTGAATCCCCACGTAGACCATCATCTTCATGGGCCTGGGGAATAATTTCACTTCTAACACCCTCAATTTTATCTAGCAGACTGGCCAATTTGTTTTTTTATTTCTACTAACTTTTTATTATTAGTTTAAATATATTTTCATGGCAAATATTTCAAAAAAAAATATTTGATTTTTCTGTTAAGAAAATTTTGAATTGTTATTAATTTAGTTAATTTTATTAAAACCTTTTATTTAATAATAATTAATTTGCTTAATGATTAATATTATTAAATAATTGATTTTAATTTGATTAATTGTTTTAAATTAGTTTTTTCTTTTAATTCTAAGACAACACAAAAATACTTAACTTTAATTTTATTTTCTATTTCAAATTAATAATTATCTTAATTATTTATTTTCTCTTTAAATTCTAAAATAATTTAGTTTAATTTCTTTACTTTTACTAACCTTAGTTAATTAGGATGTTAATTAGGTTAGCATGTCTAGATTAGCCTATCCCCCATTCTTTTTTGGTTACTATTTTCTCTTGTGATGTTTTTACATGTTTTATTATCGAATCTCAATTATATTTATGTTGTTCACATGCTTGTTCAACCTATTTAAAAACTAATATCTTGACTTAATGTCAAGCCCATTTTCAAACACCAATGTAAGCCGATTGTTTTCACGATCGCCATCGACCTTATAGCCTCCTCTTGGGCTTTGTACAACGACGTTTGCTACACACTTCACGTATAAAATTAAAATCAAATCCTTTTCCAAACTTGATCCAACATCAAGTATCTTCAAACAATTGCAATTAACCTTCAAATTTCCATAACACTTGATCATATCAAATCCTTCTATCCTTGTAAGTTGAGTGCTTTAGCCTCGCCATCAACCTTATCCTAAACCCATAGGACCTCATATCCATTAATTCAACCGTGCTCGTTCCACACGTAAACTTAAACCTCGATTCATATCGAGCTTTTTCTTAAATCAAACTTAATATAATTAATAACTACTCAAATACAATTTCAACACTTAGATGAAAAAGAGAGAGTTCCAAGTCTTTGGTTCACTCTCCCAATTGTTTGGGTCCAAGAAGTCTTTCTTAAGCTCAAAAAATTGTCTTCTAAAAAACGATAAACGAATTCAAACCTATTTTTCCTAAACACTTAGTTGAAAAGGAGAGAGCTCCAAGTCTTTGGTTCACTCTCCCGATTACTTGGGTCCGAGAAGTCTTTCTTAAGCTTCGAGTAATTGCCATCCGATTAAAACACTCTAAATATATCAAACATCTTTCATAATATTAGGTGAGAAAAGGAGAGAGCTCCAAGTCTTTGGTTCACTCTTCCGATTACTTAAAGTCTGAGAAGTCTTTCTTAAGCTTCGAGTAATCCTCATCCGTTAAAACACTTTAACCACATTCTATCGTTTAAGGTCTTTCAAACACAACTACTCGTTGGAATGAAAAAGAGAGAGTTCCAAGCCTTTGGTTCACTCTCCCGATTACTTGGGTCCGAGAAGTCTTTCTTAAACTTCAAGTAATCGTCACCCCTAACCAAAAACATCCAATACTTTTAAACACTAATTTTTCGCACTTGTGCGATAAAAACCCTAAAACCTATTCAAACTTATCTTTTCTAAACCAAATACTTAACATATTAAACTCTCTGTTCTCGCCCCCGTGCGATTGATACTTCCCAAAACCTAATCCCTCGCCCTCGCGTGACCTACAATTCAATACACCTTTACCAAAGAACATTGTTTAGTCCTTTCTTCCGCGCCTAACAAACTAGTGTTTCAGTCTCCCCTAGTGAGCAGACAAGCCAACATTTAGCAGTTAGAATACGACCTAAACACTCGTTCCACTCAAACACAAGTTTCTTTTCACGATGAAAAAGAGAGAGTTTCAAGTCTTTGGTTCACTCTCCCGATTACTTGGGTCCGAGAAGTCTTTCTTAAGCTTCAAGTAATCGTCATCCGTACCCATTACAACCCTTTCAACCGTAGTAAGCCGAACTACGGCTGCTCTGATTCTTCATTCACTTTTGAATGTAAGATACGTAGGCACAAGATTGCGATGATCTTGGCGAGCACAATCCCTTCTTTTACCCGTAGTCCCACGAACTACGAATGCTTTGATTTTCCACTTCTTATAAGTGAAGATACGTAGGCACAAGGGCCCCAATCCTTGGCGAGCACCCTATCTTAAAACCACCTTTCCCCTTGAGCAAGCAATTTGCTTTAGAAGATAAACAAACGTAGCTAACTTTACTCTCGAATCGAATCAAGAGGTTCTCGTTGAGTACAACAGATGTAGAGGGTGCTAATACCTTCCCTCTGCATAATCGACTCCCGAACCTAGAATGTGGTTGCGATGACCATATTCTTATCCTTTTAAAGGTTTTATCGATATTTTCCTATTCCTTCCTTGGAATGAATAAAGTTTGGTGGCGACTCGGTTTCGAACGTATTTTCTGCGTCCATCGCGAGGATCGTATTTTTCGAGGTACGACCGGAGGTGATTTATTTTCACCACTCATGACTTGCATGGATTCTATTAGCAGAGGAAGTCATAAGCAGGTTAAGTCAAGGATGTCAGCCTTGATGTTTCAACAGTAAAGATCCATCAACTAAAGAATACATATGGTATTGCTGAAGTGTAAATGATCTTCTCAACAAGCTATGTGGATTTAACATCAATTTTTTTTTTATATGTGGAATGCCCATGTATTTAATTGGTTATCCATGAAGTTCAAGTTTGATGAAGTTCAGAGAAGTATTTTTTTTAAGGATTTAAGATTCATTGTTGTTTGAGATATTCACAAATATTTAATGAATTATCCTTAGTTAATCAAGGTGTCTCATCAGTTGTTGCTCAAGGGTCAGGCCCCTGATTTGGTTGGTCTACTTCAAGGATCTGATGTTAAACCAGATGTTGAGACATTCCATCAGCAGAGATTCTGCAGAATTCTGTTGATTCAAGGAGTGAATCATTAGATCAAAGGAGATAAAGTTGGGTCTGTCTTTATTCTAGTAAGGGTCTTGGCAAGAACCTAAGGCTAGAATGTAGTACTGATGGAAGTGAAGACACCTTTCTTAGATCTTCTTTAGGAGTTTTGGAGTGCAGCAGGTGTGTTATAGTCTCTACTAGAAACATCTGATATTTATCTAGAAAGTTTCCTGGCAAGAAACTTATCTAGAATATGGTGCTGGTAATAGCACTGCTTGGATCAGTTTATTTCTGATCTAAGTGCATAGCAGCACGTGACCTTTCACAACTTGGAGGACAAGGATAAGTGGCAGTTATCTTTAACTTTCTAAAGAAGTCTCTACCTAAGGAAAATGGGAATCCTTTTGTAAAGATTTTTGTGATCTTCCTTCTCTAAAGAATCAAGCTTTGGCATATTTGGTTTTCTTTAAAGAGGAGTTCTTAAAGCAAATGCACTTCAAGGTAATTGTTGTGGTACAACAAAGCAGAATAGAGGGTGTCTACTCTAACTTGACATCAAGCCTATGTACTCTTGTTCTGATAGAGTTATGAGGATCTTCTAAGTGGCAGAATGAAAGGCTAAACTCACCAGCAAGATGTCTTAACCGAAGTTGTGACATCAAGCAGAAACTTCAAGGCCTCAAGTGATGTTGTGGCACATTATTTAAAGATAAGTTGATCTTCTCAGGTATGAATAAAATCAGTGCTTCATCTCATGCAGTTTGCGGGAGCTGTGTGAAGGAGTAGATGCCTTACTTTGGAGCAAGAAGAATTTGAGACTTGAAGATCAAAGTGGCCTGGTGGATTAGTAGATTCTTTAGAGCTCTGAAAGAAGCTGAGTTAACCAAACTGTGGCAGTTAGTTATTTAAGAAGGGTGCTTGAAGAACATTACTCTTGTGCAGAAGGGTAGTTGTTTAAAAACCAAAGGAGGTTCTCATTCTATTCATATATTGGAGCTTATGGTAGAAGCCCTAAGGTGTGTATGGAAGAATACCCTATGTTGGAGTTGAAGTTCATCAAGCTGGTGGAGCTGTGTTCTCTGAAGATCTTCAATTGGATTACTAGGCAGTAGTAAGTCCAGTTGTGGGCATATAAAGAACCATTGGATGTTATAGATATCATCTAGTTTGGTTCTTACTTGGAGAAGGACTTGAAGATCTATTGTGGAACTTGTGATTCACATTCTGACTAAGAAGAACTCTACCTTGTCATACGGGAGAATAATGAGGTAAAGGGAATGTCTTGGAGTATGATGTGAAAGTATTGTACAAGACTAGAATGGCTCATTGCATGTAAATATGGACTATGATGAGTTATATAGAAGTGAATATTCACCAGTTAAACCAGAAGTTTTCTTACTTATCATATGGGAGAATGATGAGGAAAGAATGTCTTGGATTATGGGGTGTCTATCTTATTCAGGCCAGAAGTCTTGTAGAGGAGTGGTGATCTTGGAGCATCTTGTATAGGGGGAGAGATTTTGGTTGATGGGAGTACTATGTGCTTGAGGTTCAAGTAGTGAGTGAATGAGTTCAGCAGGTGTGTTGAACAAGGAGTGCGCTCTTGAAGACATGAAGATAAGTCTTATGTTTTCCATTCACGTGCTTCTGAAAAAGAGCACTGGTTATCCTTGATATGGGGAGTTATACTTCTATCTAGGATCTGTTGCTGCAATAGTGCAGTTGTTTCTCAAGATTGTTTGTGGTCTCAAGCAGTTTATGAGTGTATGTCTCCAGGAAGATGGAACGTCAGGCCAGATGTTGTGACATTGAGTTACTGCTCTAGCTCATGGTAAACTTGACAGTGTTTCTGTTGTCATTGGGTATAAATGAATCAAGTCAGGTATTTGGGCATCTATCCAAGTATTTTGTATGACTGGTGAAGATGAAAATCAAGACACCATCAGCCTTAATCTTGTGCATAATGAAGGACTTCAACCCTGACATTTAGAAGATGTTTCTAGCTGAATATGAGAAATCTTCCAAATAGTAATCCTGCAACTACTTCTGCTATTTGCTCTAGTGTGGTTGGTGTATCAAGGGGTGCAGAGTTGCATGTGCTACCAGTTTGTGAATATGAAGTTGATTCTTCATGTGCTTGGGTTCTCTCTTTTAAGGGGAGTACTAATTATGCAAGACAGGGGAAGATGTGTACTTGTCTGATGTGTAGCTGCTGATGTGGAGCCTTGTACATAGTTTGTTAATTCTCAGGCAAGCTTGTGTTCTTGAACCACTGATGTTGGTTTGAACTAGGACTGTGATGACTGACCTAGGAAACAACATTGGTTTTTGTCTGGGAGAATTTATTTTTCTCTAAAGAATATTTGTGTCTCAAATTGGGGATTTAAGATCAATTTTTACTTGTGGCAAGTATTTAATTGATCATCCTTTAGGTGGGGATGTCAAAAGTGTCTTTCCTGAAGGTGCAGCTTCAGACAAGGCAAGAACTCAAGACTGTTCAGGGTGTACTCTCAAGGACCAATGGCTCAGGACTGATCTTACATTGCCTATGTTGAGTTCAACAGAGGGGTTTAAATCCTTGCAAATGGATTGGTGCTGAAGTGGTGCAGTCTGTATTAGAGGTCAAGCAACTTAGATGAGTGTATTCACATTTACTCCAATTTTTGTCAGTTTTTTTACTAAACCAAGGGGTAGTAAAGTGTTGTTAGTGTTGTTGCTACTGCAAAGGAAAGAGCAGTAGTGTGTAGGTGCAACTACTAAGGGGGAGCATGATAGTTGAGAGGTTGGATGTCTTTTCACTGCTGTTGCTGCCTTGATAAGCTGTTTGGTTGTTTTAGCCAAAATTGGCAAAGGGGGAGATTGTTAGTTCCATGATTCTATGGTTCTATGATTGGCTAAATTTTGGTAAAATATGATCCTGCACTAATGTCATTACCAAAGTCATGACATTGCTGTCTGGTGCAGCAGGAGCTAATGACAATACGGTTGTCATGTGTTTTGAACAGGATGTCATTACTAAAGTCATGACATCATTATCTGGTGCAGCAGGAGCTAAAGAAAGAACTGTTGTCATGGATGTCATTCTGAACGTAATGACATCGCTGACTGGTACAGCAGGAGCTGTTGTTTCGATCCTCGTGGAAGATGGTTGTTTTAGTATACCCCATCTGAGTTCTGTTGCACCCCAAATTTGTCCTACCTTTACATAGTTTCTAGTGCCACTTTATTTCGCATGAATAAAATGCCACAATTGGCAAGAGACCGTGTGTAAGGAGTTGTGGGTGTGAGAGGTTGAGAGTTCGAATCCCACCTTCTTCAATTTTTGTTTTGTTTCTTTTATTTTTATTCTAACTTTTCTATTTTCATAAATTTTATTCTAAATTTTATTTAGTTTTGACTAATTCTTTTTCTAAATTTTATTTAGTTTTGACTAATTCTTTAAGTTGGGCTTTAAAGTGGGCATTAGGTTAGAGTTAACCCTAATTTGTTACCTATATAAACATGAGTTGCATTTGAGAAAAGGGGAGAAGAGAAAAAAAGAAAAAATAGCGGCCGTTCTCACAACTTATCAGAAGAAAGGAGGAACCCACGAACCCAGAAGGAGAAGAAAGGGACGGTTCTTCGAAGAAGAAGACGGAGCTTCCTTCGTTAATCATCATCATTGCGACTCAGAGAAGCTCAAGCTCTCATCATTGTCCTCCTTCCGAAACTGCTTCAAATCCCATCTCAAGAATCCGTCGCCGTTTTCGTAAGTTTTTCCTAACTTTTTAAATTTAGTTAATATTAAAATGAATTTTTTTAATTAAAACTCCTCTTGAACCAAAATTCTTTTTTTTAGAGGTTAGTGTATTATTTTTAATTAAACCATTTTTAAAAAGAAATACAGCAAAAGAAACATAAAGCTAACATTAAAACCTTTTATTCAACATTAAAGCTTTTTTTTAACAAGATTTAAAACTCTTTTATTAAAGTTAAAACCTCTTTTAAAGTTTTTTTTCCTTCCAAAATTAAAATCTTTTCTTAAAACTAAAACTTTTTTTCCAAATTTAAACCACCTTTTTAAAATTTAAATCTAAGTTTGTAAATTAAAACCATTATTTATTTAAAGTTACTACAAACCTTTTAAAAATATATATATACCTATATAAAACTTATAATTAAAAACCATTTTTTTATAACTTATAATTAGTTTATTTTTTTAATAACTTGAAATTTTTTTTTCTGATGACTAATAATTAAAAACATTTTAATAGCTTATAGTTAGTATTTCCTTTTTTTTATAATTTATAGTTAGTAACAGTTTTTTATGATTTATAGCTAATTTAGTTTTTAATAAATTCTAATTAAAAAAAACATTTAGATTTCTTCTTTATGACGTACCTAATATTTTTTTTCTCAGTTGTATAGTTTATTGATCCTTTATTTTTTGCACTCCAATTTATAGTTGTAATTTACGCGAGGCAATCGTCGCTCTTATTTCATTATTATTCTTGAATTTTCCATGGATGTAATTTACGCGAGGCCATGGTCGCGGGTTATTTTTTATTTCGCATTTTTTGGGGATTTGTAATTTACGCGAGTGATCGTCGCGACGCTTTTTCCGCTTTCTTTACTTTTCGCACTTTAATCTTGCCGTATAATAATTTGTCGTATTTTACACGTTTAGCCGTTAGAATCATTCCGAAGGAATTAGGTTTAGCCGTTTGACCGCCGAGTCAATAACCCTAATTTCAACCGTTTCAAAACCCTAATAGCCTAGGTGTTCCGGCGTGGAAGAAAATGCCCTTTACCCTAGCATTAGGTCAAAGAGTCGCCGTACTCTGTTTAGGGTTTCCCGCCGTGGAATCCCTAATTTCAACCCTAAATTTTCAATTAACAAATTCAACATAGAAATAGGAGTTTCAAAGACTCCACGTAAGCGTGTCCTTAAGATACGTTTATTCCCCATTGAAACCTTGACCATAGTCAAGACGTTCTAACCTCCCTTTCAAGGGGAACTACAATTACTCTGATTCCATTCCCGTCAGGATTTGTAGGCACAAGATGCGATGTCTTGCCGAGTAAACTTAGGACTAACCCTTAGGTCTTTTAGGTCACTCTATCCCTTAGCAATATATTTCAAATAGATAATAAAATAAAAAAAAAGCATACAATAAACAAAAGGTTCCTGTAGAGTACTATAGAAGTTTAGGGTGCTAGTACCTTCCCTAAGCTTAACCAACCCCTTACCTAGATCTCTCCCCGCATTGTCTTTACGATGCAAAATTAGGTTTTCCTCTTTTTACCTTTTCCTTCGGATAAATCAAAGAGCGGTTGTGAACTAAAGATGCGATTCATATTAATTAATAATTTGATATCATATTCTAACCGCAACAGAAAATGGCGACTTCACTGGGGATTCTCCTAATTTTTAAGGGTTGCCCCTATTTTGTTTATTGTATGATATTTCTATTTTATTTTATTATCTGTATATATTGTACCTTGCTTGGGGGTATCTTTGTTGTGAGATAAGTCCTACACCCGGACTTTAGTGACATTATTATAGGAAGGTGATATATTCGACGAGGCTTATAGGGAGAGATTCCCGACCAAGCTGACTTGAGAATCACCGCTCAGTTGAGACCCTTTCAAAAATGGTTCGGATGAACGAGTATTCGTGAAAACTTTTACTATTGTCGATTGGAGTCCGTGATACTGGGGACCGTAGTACCTTAACACCACTTTGGCCTTATCTAGGACGTAGTGCAAGGACTATGAGGGGATATTCCCAAAATAGTTGCTACGCGATACTACACTCAAAAGAGGCTCTCTCGAGGATATTATTAACCACCGAGTCAATTGGGAAACTGATAATATCCGAAAGATGGACTGATGATTTTGGGCACCTCTTTAGAACCTTGTTCTGCAGGTACAACTACCCCATAGTACATACCTTTTGGGAAGGGTAGACCTTAACTCCATTCATTGTTCCTCTAACCTAGGAATTTGTTGTTTGTGTGTATTTGTGTATGGCATTCATAAAACATCATTCCTAGTTTCAAGGAATTCAACACTCCTTTGCGAATTCAAAAGTCCTATATTTCAAAGTTTAAAACCGTTTCCAACTTTCCTAAAAAAGAAATGTTTGCAATCGACCGTTGAAGTTCTTGAAACTATTGCATTGCATTAGCATCATGTCTTGCATGGCATCTTTCCCCGGGTTTCTCATGTCCAGTTGTCTTTATCTTCCAGTGTTCCGTTGAGTCGTCAAGCTGATTCCTCGATACAGATATCAGACTAGAGCTAAATATAGACGCCAAATGTCAGAACAAGAGGAACATAATGTGGAGGTCCGAATGGAGATTGATGAGTTGAAAGCAGGCGTGACCAGGCTTACCGAGATGCTTCAAGTGTTGATTTCCAGAGGAGAGCCACCTCAGAGGACTGTCATTCAGGATGTTTCAAGTGTTGATCCACCTCTTGTTTCATTGTCGCCCTCTACTTGGCCTGAGTTTGGTTTACCTCCTAACTACTCTCCACCTGTTGCATCTGCTTCTATGATTGGTCAGGCTGTCAGACCAATTTTTCAAGCTCCTGTCCTTACCGAGGCCCAACCTGTGGTCCACACGGTTAATCAGACTATCCAAGCTCCCGTTGAGAATCCTCCATATGAGTACAATGTTGCCAGTGTTCAAGAAGATTTTGTTGAGCCTGAGATCACCCGTGAACAGTTTCAGATCATAAACAAGAGACTCCAAGCTGTCGAGGGTACTGATTTCTTCAACGTTGATGCCGATAATATGTGCCTAGTTTCTGGTCTTGTTTTGCCTGCCAAGTTCAAGACTCCTGAGTTTGTGAAGTATCAAGGTCATTCATGTCCAAGAGCCCATCCAGTCATGTACTTCCGAAAGATGGCAGCTTACACCAACAATCAGAAGTTGCTCATCCATTGCTTTCAGGATAGTTTGAGTGGTGCTTCTCTTAAATGGTATATGAACTTAGAGTATAACAGTGTCCACTGCTTCCAAGATCTCGTCAACGCTTTTATGAAGCAATACAAATACAATTTGGATATGGCTCCCGATCTTCGTCAGCTTCAAAGTATGTCTCAGAAGGAAAAAGAGTCGTTCAAGGAGTATGCTCAGCATTGGAGGGAGTTAGCTTCCCAAGTCGAACCCCCTATAGCAGAGAAGGAACTGACAGGAATATTCATGGATACTTTGTCTCCTTTCTATTGGGAAAAGATGATTGGGAGTGTCTCTTCAAGCTTTACAGATCTGGTGACTATTGGCCAAAGGTTAGAAGAAGGTTTGAAAAATGGGAAGGTATCCAAAGCTGCCGAATCTTCTAATAGTGCAAAGAAATCCTATGGGAATTTCCATAAGAGGAAGGACGAGCAGACCAATGCTGTCATGACTGAATCAAGAAAGCCTCGCCAGGGATCTCAAGTTGTTGTTGCTCCACAGCCAGCTCAGACCGCTCAACGTCCAGTTATTAGACAAGACCAGTCTCAAAATAGGAACCAATTTGATCCTATTCCCATGACTTACACAGAATTTTATCCTTACCTGGTTCAACGAGGGTTGATCACTACAAGGGCTTTACCACCTCCTCCTAATCCTCCTCCAGCTGGATTTAGGGATGATTTCCAGTGCGCTTTTCATGAGGGTGCCTTAGGCCACGACTTGGAGCATTGTTTTGCACTGAAGGCTAGAGTGCGCGAATTGATTAGAGAAGGAATACTTGATTTTGCGGATAATCCTCCAAATGTCCAGAAGAATCCTTTTCCAGTGCATCAAAAGTGAAGCTTCCCAGCGGATTGTTTGTGTTTCAGACAGGACGGCTCATGGATTTAGTCATTAGACCTTTGTTTCTCGTTGTTTGCACTTTTCTTATTGTTACATTAACTGTTTGCTTTCGAATTATATTTGTAATTTTACATTATTGAACTGAGCATTGCAACTTTTGATTTAATTTATTTTATCTATTATTTGCATCTTTACACTTTATCTTTCAAATGTTTACTTCTTGTCCAAATTCTTGATATGCAAAGATTGGAGGGAGGATGACGAAAACGTTATACCTATAACTGCTGTCAGTATGCTTTCAATCAATCCTTGTTGACGATGTGAGGCATTATTTCAACTCCCAAACACTGGAGAAATAAGGAAGTTATCCCCTTGTCACCCCCTTCGAGCCTAGAAGTTGGAGTTTCTTTCTTTATAAAAAAACCCGCAATTTTAACCTTGGGGCATGGGTAGCTCTCAGTTAACTTGGTTGTGTTTTCCTACAATACACCTTTCATATAAAGGTCGCACTCACAATTTTCCTTCATACACAACAAGTGTTGAAGATGCTTTTTTTAAAGCCAAAACGCCAATGATGGTTCACCGTAATCATTTAAGATAGGCAGTCTCTTTCTTTTGGAAAAAACAAAATAAAATATAAAAAGCCCGCTAAGTCAAAACCTATGAAGGAGACTTAGGCAAAACTGGGGCATCCCGCTGACTGTAATCTTCACAAAAAAAAAACAGTTCAGGCAAAAGTTAGGGATAATAAAAAGAGGAGATCTTTAAATCCTTACCCTAAAAATCCTCAATTACAAAAGAACCATATGTTGTAAAGAAGCAGTGGCTGCCTTTTCATAGGTCCCTTGACTTCTGAACCATCATTGCTACCATCAGTGCAATTCCTAACCTATAGGAACCTGAATGCAAATATGAGTTAACTGAGCATAGGACTGGAGATCATCACGTATATTGGGTGGGTACAAAGAAATTTTGAGCCTTTATCCTTTGTTTCATAAACTGTGAACCAGGCCACGTTACAACCCTCAAAAGACCTAATTGAAACAAGGATATTCTGAAAGCATGCTACAGCAAGGTTGCGTAAGCTGACTCCTAAAGATCTTTGTGAATCATTTATTTTGGCCATATACCTGTATTAAACTTTGAGTGTCCTGGACCGCCGCGTTCTAACCAAAGACTCATTTATTTTTCATCTTTCAAAAATAATTTTGATTTCAAAAGTTGCATGAACTTTGCATTACCATGTTTATATGAATATTTTTGTTTGCAAACTAGCTTTCCTCTAAGGAATTTTTAAACAATCGAGAAACTTGGTCAAGTGATCCTATCAGGGGCAAAGTCTTCTCAGATCTGGTTTATCCATGAGATTTTCAAGACTCGGACTGGGGCAAACCTTCCGAGGGTACAGTAAAACAGTCATTTTCAGAATCAGACAAGCTGAAGCAATTATCAGTTCATTTGTAATGGACAATTTAATCTGGGGAAGTTTACTTGAAAGATCTCCAAGCGGCTTTCCATCCTTCCTACGAGGACCATCAACCTGATTACAATTTAGCAAGTGGCAGTGATCTCCGGGTTGAGGAATCAGTTTTCCAGTCTTGTCATCTTACCAGAAGAGTCGAGCCTTGTCGTCGACATCTGCATTTGCATTTGATCATATCTCATAACATAATTCATATACATATACATATACATTTCATACCTATGCATAACATGAGTGTTTCATCCTCATTTGCATTTCTCCCGAGGTCGTGTTTTATCTAGGTCTTACCTTGTGGTCGAAGTCCAACTTACTTGGCACCTACCAAACAACTTTGTGTAGTGTCCATCTGATGTTCTTCCAGATAGAACGTTTTTCTTATCTGATGGTTTTCCGGATATGCCTGTTCCTTTTACGTCCAATACTATCCTCATATATTGTGTTTATACCTTTCATTCAAAGCCATTATTGGATGTCTGGTACCCTAATTTTAATGTCTCTTTCTGATGGTTTTCCAGATTGAGTCTCGTTGTTCTGATGTTCTTCCAGAACTTCGTTGTTACGTATCTGATGGTTTTCTAGATATTTTCCCTTGATTCTGATGGTTTTCCAGAATCTATCTGATGGTTTTCCGGATATGTTTCTCTTTCTGATGGTTTTCCAGATTGAGTATCTTTTATCTGATGGTTTCCCAGATATTTTTCTTCGATTCTGGTGGTTTTCCAGGATCTATCCGATGGTTTTCCGGATTTGTTTCTCTTTCTGACGGTTTTCCAGATTAAGTATCTCTTATCTGATGGTTTTCCATATATTCTTTTACGATTCTGACGGTTTTCCAGAATCTTTCCGATGGTTTTCCGGATAAATTCCTCCTTCTGATGTTCTTCCAGAACTCTATCTGACAATTTTCCAAATACCCTTGTGATTTTGATGGTTTTCCAGAATCTTTCCGATGGTTTTCCGGATCTGTTCTCTTTCTGAGGTTTTTCCAGACTGAGTTTTTGTTCTGACGTTCTTCCAGAACCCCTTTGTTGCTTATCTGATGTTCTTCCAGATAGGTCTTCAAAACTTGCCCCGTACATTTATTGCTTTCCTAAATGTTTCGAATTTACCTTCAGAAACTTGTCTCCATCTCATGCTCCTATAGATGTCGTCCTTTTGTTTCTGGATATAGCCCGGGGTTTATTCGATGGTTTTCCGAGTAACTCTGGTATGTTTTAGAGTTCATTCGATGTTCTTCCGGATGTCCCTGAAATTTGTTTCTTTGACCCCGAGGTTATTCGATGGTTTTTCTGAGTATCTCTGGTGTTTGTTTCTCTTTGTATAATTTCCGATGATTCTTGAAGATCCCGCTCGATCTCTTTGCTTAAAGGAATGACTCGGAAATTCCAGCACTTGTCGTTTACCTGATCCTACCGTCGTGTGGATCCTGTGTTACTGCTCGTTCTAAAGTGACAATTGTCGCGTTATTCCACCAGTGCGTCGTATTCCCCAGTGTACTTACTCGCCGCGTTTGTCCCCTATGACGTCGTGTCGCCTGCATCCTTGCATTCATCATTCCATCATACGCATCATATTAGATTCATGGCATTGTCAGCATTATAGTTCGTGTTATTTTGTCCATATCATTGCATATCACTGCATCAAGGGGCCAAATTTTTGGTTATCTGTATTTAAATCTCTTTCACCACGATTTCTCGAGTCTCCGCTGCTCAAATCATCCGGTGAAGCTATTTAAATAGGGGCATCTGTTGCACCCCAAATTTGTCCTACCTTTACATAGTTTCTAGTGCCACTTTATTTCGAATGAATAAAATGGCACAATTGACAAGAGATCGTGTGTAAGGAGTTGTGAGTGTGAGAGGTTGAGAGTTCGAATCCCACCTTCTTCACTTTTTGTTTTGTTTCTTTTATTTTTATTCTAACTTATCTATTTTCATAAATTTTATTCTAAATTTTATTTAGTTTTGACTAATTCTTTATTCTAAATTTTATTTAGTTTTGACTAATTCTTTAAGTTGGGCTTTAAAGTAGGCATTAGGTTAGAGTTAACCCTAATTTGTTACCTATATAAACATGAGTTGCATTTGAGAAAAGGGGAGAAGGGAAAAAAGAAAAAACGGCGGTCGTTCTCACAACTTATCAGAAGAAAGGAGGAACCCACGAACCCAGAAGGAGAAGAAAGGGAAGGTTATTCGAAGAAGAAGACGAAGCTTCCTTCGTTAATCATCATCATCGCGACTCAGAGAAGCTCAAGCTCTCATCATTGTCCTCCTTCTGAAACTGCTTCAAATCCCATCTCAAGAATCCGTCGCCGTTACCGTAAGTTTTTCCTAACTTTTTAGATTTAGTTAATATTAAAATGAATTTTTTTAATTAAAACTCCTCTTGAACCAAAATTCTTTTTTTTAGAGGTATTATTTTTAATTAAACCATTTTTAAAAAGAAATACAACAAAAGAAACATAAAACTAACATTAAGACCTTTTATTCAACATTAAAGCTTTTCTTTTAACAAGATTTAAAACTCTTTTATTAAAGTTAAAACATCTTTTAAAGTTTTTTTTCCTTCCAAAATTAAAATCTTTTCTTAAAACTAAAACTTTTTTTTCAAAATTTAAACCACCTTTTTAAAATTTAAATCTAAGTTTGTAAATTAAAATCATTATTTATTTAAAGTTACTACAAACCTTTTTAAAATCTATATATATCTATATAAAACTTATAATTAAAAACCATTTTTTTATAACTTATAATTAGTTTATTTTTTTAATAACTTGAAATTATATTTTTTTTCTGATGACTAATAATTAAAAACATTTTAATAGCTTATAGTTAGTATTTCCTTTTTTTATAATTTATAGTTAGTAACAGTTTTTTATGATTTATAGTTAATTTAGTTTTTAATAAATTGTAATTAAAAAAAAATTTAGATTTCTAATTTATGACGTTCCTAACATTTTTTTCTCTGTTGTATAGTTTATTGATCCTTAATTTTTTGCACTCCAATTTATAGTTGTAATTTACGCGAGGCAATCGTCGCTCTTATTTCATTATTATTCTTTCATTTTCCATGAATGTAATTTACGCGAGGCCATGGTCGCGGGTTATTTTTTATTTCGCATTTTTTGGGGATTTGTAATTTACGCGAGTGATCGTCGCGACGCTTTTTCCGCTTTCTTTACTTTTCGCACTTTAATCTTGCCGTATAATAATTTGCCGTATTTTGCATGTTTAGCCATTAGAATCCTTCCGAAGGAATTAGGTTTAGCCGTTTGACCGCCGAGTCAATAACCCTAATTTCAACCGTTTCAAAACCCTAATAGCCTAGGTGTCCCGCCGTGGACGAAAATGCCCTTTACCCTAGCATTAGATCAAAGAGTCGTCGTACTCTGTTTAGGGTTTCCTGCCGTGGAATCCCTAATTTCAACCCTAAATTTTCAATTAACAAATTTAACATAAAAATAGGAGTTTCAAAGACTCCACGTAAGCGTGTCCTTAAGATATGTTTATTCCCCATTGAAACCTTGACCATAGTCAAAACGTTTCTAACCTCTCTCTCGAGGAGAACTACAATTACTCTGGTTCCATTCCCGTCAGGATTTGTAGGCACAAGATGCGATGTCTTGCCGAGTAAACTTAGGACTAACCCTTAGGTCTTTTAGGTCACTCTATCCCTTAGCAATATATTTCAAATAGATAATAAAATAAAAAAAGCATATAATAAACAAAAGGTTCCTGTAGAGTACTACAGAAGTTTAGGGTGCTTGTACCTTCCCTAAGCTTAACCAACCCCTTACCTAGATATCTCCCCGCATTGTCTTTACGATGCAAAATTAGGTTTTCCTCTTTTGACCTTTTCCTTCGGATAAATCAAAGAGCGGTTGTGAACTAAAGATGCGATTCAAATTAATTAATAATTTGATATCATATTCTAACCGCAACAGGTTCATATCTCAATGGTCGAGTCTTGCATGACAGCTTCTCTTCAGTTATTTCCTGAATTGAATTTTGGACCCTGACAATCACATTGTGGACATCTCCAACTTTTGAATATGGATTAAGTATGCATTTATTTTGCACTTGGCTCCCCAGGAAGAGTTTTATGAAGATAACTATTGAAGATGGATATTATCAGATTTCCTCGACAATTTTCATACAGATTGTAAGCAACCTCTTTATTTGAGTAACTTGTTTTGACCAAGATCCTATTCAAAACAACAAATGACAGTCTCCTCAAGACAATTGGTCCATCCCTAGTGATTATCGACTTGGTAAATGGAAAACCTTACAAATATTTCTCTTTATTTGAGAATTCCCCTATTTTTACAACGGCTAGGATGCTCCTTAGGAATGTATTCCCCAGCGAGTTCATCACACAAGTTTATTTCCATCAAGCGACATCTCCCCAGAGGAGTTGAGGAAGTTTATTACATTAGTCTCTTTTTATTTAAGAAGACATACTTTACAATTCAATCGGCTCACATCTCTCCTGAAGATCCCCGGTGAAGTTTTGCATCCTCCAGTACATTATGGCTTATAGCTAGAGTTCTACAATCTACAATAACATCTACAATCTGCAATGGTTCTACAATCTACAAAATTTTCAATCCCCTGTAAAGATGCTCTCACGAGTTTTCATCATTTCAGGTAGAAACTGAGATCAGCTCATGGTATCCAGACCATGATGCTCGGGGAGGTTTATTTCAACTCTTTTCAAGTTCAAACAAGAAACTAAGACCAGCTCATGGCATCCAGACCATGACCCTTGGGGAGGTTTATTTCAACTCTTTTCAAGTTCAAACAAGAGACTGAGACTCGTTCATGGCACACAAACCACGAGGAGTGGGGAGGTTATTTTGGTTATTACTTTTGCTTAGGCTATCATATGTTTGATAGTAGGTAATATACCATTTCATTTTGGATAGATACCTTTTCTTAGGCTACCAGGATTGATAGTAGGTCATCTCTCCTTGTGAACATTTATTCAAAGATATCTCTTTTTCTGGCAAATCTCGGCAGTAGATTCCCAGAAGACCTCGGCAGTAGGTATTTCTATTTCATTTCCTGGATAATCTCGGCTGTAGATTTCCAGAAGACTTCGAAATAAGTATTTCTCCAGCAGCTTCAACACAGAATCTCGACAGCAGATTCCCCAGAAGTTTAACAGTATATACTTTGGCAAAAGTTTTCTCAATTAAAGTTACAAGTCTCGACAGTAGACTTCTCCAGCTGATATCTTGAAATCATTACATTTTGACCAGTGCAATAAGTTCTTCAAGTGGATTCTCTCGCAAGTTCTTTACAACAAGCTTAGGGATACCTTGTGATTGTCAATCGTTGATCTTTCCCCGTGGAGTCCTACTTTGTTGAGCCTGTTCTTCCTGTGTGTTGTGTCTAGTTTCTCCCATATGGCGCCATTTCTCCATAGGACCCCCCCTGCCTGTCTTGCATTTCATATCATCTCATATCATATGCATTCTGTGGCTTCTTAGGGCCAAAAATTCGTGCAATGTTTGTATTTAAGTCCCTCATATCACGTCTTCAATCTCCATATATTAAATAGGGGCATCTGTCGCACCCTAATTTTTGACCATAAGATTTCGCCTCCTTATGCTTATTTCCCGCTTGTTTTTTTTACTTTTGCATATATTTATTATGACTAATCAGTTTTACGCAGGTGACAAGTTCAAGCATAGATCAAATCATTTCTCTCATTAAGTGTTGAGTTTAGTCATTCAATACTAGTTATGGTTGTGTGGCAAGCAAGGTTGCATCTTTAGGACCGAGGAAAGAGTCCGAGTTGATAAATCGGGAGCAGTGTTGCTAGGAAACGACAAAGTTTGAATTGTGTTGCATCAAGTTTGTGCAAGTTATCGCTAGAAACCGATTCGAGACTCATAAAATCCGCATCATCGTTTGAATTTGTGGAGGTTGCAATGCTTAAATTGTGGAAGCAGATACAAATGGTTCAATTTCATCAACTTGAGCTTACGAACTCGAGGCCCGTGTTCATTTCAAACTCTGTCATAAGTCCAAAACAAGTGCATGGGTTGGTTTTAAATTCGACAGGTTATCTCTTATCAAACACCCTTTTTCGTCGTCAAGAGAAAAGTGTTTTTTATAAAAGTTCAAGAACCGCCATTGGAAACGTTTATATGAGACTATTTGTATGGTATTGCACCCTTATGTTCGAGATTAATTCTCATGACAAGTTCATGATCATTTGAATCTTAGAGCTGAATATGAGTGGAAGGTGCATCCATATACCGTTAAGTTTAAGTTCGAGTCATCACAAGATTCAAGTCTTTTAAATCATAATTCGAATTTTGGAAATGAGATGCAAGCTCTAAATAAGTCGCGATATCCATGGAGTTTTTGGCAAGAATTAATTCGTATGAGTTCATCGTTCGAAATTCAATCCAAGGAGGTTTTGCATCACGTTTTAGTCCTAAGATTCAAAATTCAATGTAAAAGGGATGCAAGATTGGACTATTAGTTTTAATCCAAATCCGGAGATTTAAATTCACGGCACTACATAGGATATTACTTTATAAACCCAAATTGATTATAAAAATTAAAGACTTAATATTGGCATTTGTTCTTTACAAGGCCATCAAGCCAATTTCAAGTGTACATGATAAAATCACATGAGATTTAAGTATAACAGAGATAACTTTGCCTCATCATCATCAGTTGCTTCCGCTCTAATGGTGAACCGCTCCTTTCATTCCCATTACGGCCCTGAAAAACATAACAGGCTCATGGTTGCTCCGGCCTACACTTATTTCGGTTTTTTCCAATGAAATGTGTCGAAGCTCGAATTCAGCTCCGTTCAGCTGACGCCCTCATATTCCTGAGTAAAACAACCTATCATCATTGACGAAAGCAGAAATAACAAAGCATCGCTGAAGACCATCAACAGTACCTGCAAACCAAGAGAAAAAGCATAATAAATCAGTGTGTGGAAATAACCAGCCATTCAAACATCAAACTCGTGGAGACCCTTGGGCATTTGAGCCACTTACTTAGCAAACAGAAGCTAGACATGTGCCTCCTAAAGCATTCACAAATCCCTCCATTTCAAGAGAACCAAAAATTTCAAGATAGTAATAAGATGGATAAGGTTGAAACCGAGAATCAAGGATAAGAGTGAACTTCGATACCTTCGTCAACATTTGAGAGTCCATGGCTGCGATAACTTGTCTTTCACCACGCTTTGTCGGTAGTGTCACCTGAACATGACGAGAAAGCAAGTTATACGGCGGTATACATAGGCAAGATGTGATCGGGTTACCAGCAACATCAGGCTTTCATAATAAGGTAGTCTCCAGCACATATAACTATCGTCAAACCAATGAATTCGAGCTGAACAAAACCTACAATAGGAGTCTTAGTACACGAAGGAAATTTAGAACAGGCAACAGATTTTCAAAAGAATTGTGGAGGCCTCTATACCTTATCAGCTTCGTCGGTTTCTTCATAGAAATATTGATGTATCCCGTAGAAGCTTTAAGGTGAACCAAGAAGATTAAACAGATCCACAACTGTAAATCTAACATCAAGCAACACGGGCCTTCCAACCTGGCAAACAAAATCAGACAACAGCTTGCAAATTGGTTACACAAAAACAGAACAAGAATGAAGCTGCCACTTCCTAAGGAATATCCTGGGGATTCAATTCATGCAGTGAATACTGAGATAACGACAGTAAAGGACTTACTTGAAGGTTGATCTAGGATGGGCAGCTCGGAAGGTTCATCTGGCTGTTGCAAACCACGATGACCATGTTAGATGATTGCAAATTTTCCAAACCAAGAACCTGCGTACTGAAAATGGAGAGAATACCTCATACAGATGCTTGAAGGATCTGGTCGATCATACCACGTTCTTTACATTCAGGATCTCTATCATATTCTGCTATATCAAAAGCCATATATGCTAACTGAACAAGAAGAGAAACTTGTAACTTAGTCGACAACGAGGTTAAATTAAGACCAAAACTGAAATAAATAAGGAAGAACGGGGATACACATTGAAGTTTTGTCTTACCATCAGTGGTTACGTTGTGCCTCACTATATGGATAACATGAAAACTTGGCTGAACTTGCAATTTCAATAGGCTTAGAGACGGAACCGCTCGTACCGATTCAGAATAGAATGGAGGACAACAGCAATAATTTTGAAGTTCTTGCAGCTGATTCCAATGAGTTAGCCTGAAAAAGAATAAGTACAATGGACTCAAATTTTAAACACACGAAACTCACACTTCATAAAAGGATAACCGTGATTCTCGCCTCCTATCTCCCACATTGATGGATATTTAAAGGTCACATAGCAGTCAAAATAGAGTCTCGCTTTATCATCCTGCAATAGCACAATACAATATATTGAGTACAAATTCGAATATGCTAAACAAGGAAAGAATTCCAGACACGTTTAAACATGTTTTGACTGAAGCGGAAATGATTTTATTGCCTTTGAAAGTGTGTTCACTACAGATTAACTTCTTTCCAAAACAAGGTGTGTGACGTATTCAATTGGATTTGGAAAGCTTTCAAAATGAGATCATTTTACAGCCTATAAAAGGAGGAAGGATGTGAGATGAAGGGGGGAGAGACAACAATTCATAGCAATCCAAAATTCCACAGAAAATCTCAAATGGCAAAAATCCCTTAAATCCCAAATTGAAACCCTAACGTTCGAAAATGAAGAAAACTCTAGAAATTGATTCAGAAACCTAAACCACAAAAGAGGGAAAAGTGAAAATAAGAACTTATCTTAAAACTTCGCCGAAATTCACCACCAGAAATTGCCATTGAACCACCGTCATCGTCGCCGGAAAACCCGCTTCTATTCCCCCCTCAATCGCCGTTGAAAGTCTGCGAAAACCTTTTTTAAACGTGAGATTTTTGTCTTTCGCTAACACTTAACGGTTTTATTATTTTGTTGTTTGATTGACGTAGAAACAAGCAGAAGAATCGAAGGAGAAGAACGGTGGAGATGGAGAGAATGAAGGACTGAGAAAGTTGCAGAAGGGAGAAGAAATTGAAAAGGGAGAGAATGAGAGGAAGGGAGTAGTGACGACGAAGGAACGGCAGAAGAAAGGGGATTTGGGATTAAGGGTTTTTTTCAATTTTTGTTTTGATTTTGTAGTCCTATGTATGCTCCTCACGATTATTAACGTGCACTTCACGCACACACCCACATATCGCCACTTGATCGCATCACACGACCCAGATCACAGCCCTACGGTAAGCCCTCGCCAGAGCACCACACACAACCATGCGCCACCCCCTAATCCTGCATTAACCTCCCTAACCTGCATTTAACCTCTAATTAACCCTTAATCTTTATTTAAACAACCCTTTAATTCTTTTAATCTGTAAATTAACTAACTTAATCATAATCCACTTAATATTAATAAAAATTAACCTAATTAATTCAGTTTGTTAATTTAATTAATTGACTTAATCATAATCCCTTTTACTTATTTATTTGGCGGGTTTATTTTATTTAATTTATTCATTTTAATCAATACCTTTTAATTTAATAACTATTTTTCTTAAAATCAATCTTTCCTAATTAATCTTTTAATTAATCATTTTCTTTTATTTAATCAACTTTAACTTACTCTTTATTTAGTAAATTCTTTTTTTACTTAATTAATTTACTTCAGTTTAATAATCTTTTTACTAAATAATAATATAATTTGTTCATAAAAACTTTTTTTCCTAATAAATTTTATTTTATTAAGAATTAATTTTTTATCTGTTGTTAATAATAAAAGAAATATTTATTAATTTAAATGACTTATACTTATTCAATAATAGTAAAAATCTTTTATCTAATAATCCCATTTCACTTAATAAAAATAACTTATTCATTTCTAAATAATAAAGAGGCATCTTTTCATATAATTTAAAATAATTCGTATCTATTTGTAAGAAGGAATTACATATTTTATTAAGAAACCCTTTTTTACATAAATAATTGCATTTATTAATAATAATCACTAAAAAAAACTATTTTAATAAAAGAACTTTTTGATTAAATATTAATAAAAATCTTTTAGAAAAAAAACCTATCTTTATTCAATAAATCTTTTACTTATTTCTAACTAGCAATTTAAGTAATTCAAAAAATCCAATCTAACATAAAATTAATCTCGCCAAAAATTAATCAATCCAATCGTGCACGCTTACGCTTCCACCCCGCACAGTTCACACTTTCACACACTCAGCGCTTTCATGCGTTTATGTATGGTTTTATCTATCTGCCTTTATCTTCCGCAATTTACAATTTCCGCTATTCATATTATCGCATTGCATAGCGTCCAAAGGAAGAATCTGCGCATGACCTAAACAATTGCGTGTATGCATATAATTTGCATCATATTCCCCTATGATCCTTGATTCCATTCAAGTCGATCTTCTAAGTTTAGATCCTACCCCATAGGAAGGACCTTTGCCTTTTATCTTTACAACTTAGACAAACACATTCAACAACTCAATTCAAACTATTCAAACATATTAGAGAATAAGATGTTAATCAACTTAAGCGAGATAAAACTCCTACCCCATAACAATTCAATCAATATGTAAGGACTTTGCCTTAGGAGAGATAGAGGCGTACTTGTTGACAATCCGAGTACTTGAGCCCTTCTCTTAAGATGATGTAAAGACCACTTTCCTACAAAGTTGTGGTGGTTAAATCAAGTAATCTCCCTTAAAATGACAACTCATCTTTTCTCCTAAAATCAATCAACTACCTTTATCCCGTAGAAACTTTGACCACAGTCAAAGAACTCCTCAAACCCTTTAGGGGAACTACAGATACTCTGATTCCACTCCCGTAAGGATATGTAGGCATAAGATGCGATATCTTATCGAGTATACTTAGAAATAAACCCCTAGGTCTCTCATCCTTAAGCAGATAAACCTTAGCAATAAACAAACATTAAAACAAGAGGTTCATGTAGAGTACTATAGAAACTTAGGATGCTAGCACCTTCCCTAAGTTTAACCAACCCCCGAACCTATAACTCTCTAACCTTTGCATTTGCATTGCATTATGGGTATTTCGATCTTTTTCCCTTCCTTTGGACAAATCAAAGTTCGGTTGCAAATGAATTAAGATTTAAGCTCATCAATAGCTTGGTATCCAAATTTCACCGCGACACATACTTACAAAAATATTAAAAAAATATAAATGAAAATGAAATCAACCCTATTTAAAATTAACTAAAAATTTAATAGAAAAAAATATCAAGACAAAATTATGGAAATAAAGAAAATCAAAAATGGAAAAGCAATGAAAGTTTTCTTCTAAAGAGTGTTGTGTCTTTCACAAATGGGAATATACAAATTATGAGTTTTGTGCCTGAATGGACTGTAATGGGTTGGACCATTCAGTTAAGCCCAATGAGAGGTCCTTGCCCTCAGTCGTTTAGCTATTTAAGTGTCTCCCCATTAGACAATTAAACTACTCTAAAAATCCTAAACGGCAATGAGGGTAGTAATTCTCTCATACTCACAAGCTTCGACAACTGTCCTTCAATCTTATAAGGTACACCGTTCTAATTATTCTTGATTATTGTTAGATTAAACAATATGATATAATTTGTATCTATTAAATTCATTTATATCTTTCAATTGGTATCAGAGTCCCATATATACGTTTTATAGCTATCGCTTGAATTATATGATTTGAATTAGTGTATGGTTTCTATTTGTTTTGAGTTGACAAGTTAAATAATTAAACTTGATGCACTAATTTTATATAATTCATATTGAATGTAAATGGTGGGTTTTCTTAAAATTAGAAAAAATTTACATCTAATATTTAAATAATTTGATCTAATGATTTTAGAAATTTATTGACATGTAAATTTCATATTTAGAATCAAGGTATATTATATTTTAGGTGTATATTGGTAAAAGGTTGTTATGTGTCACCTATTTTTAAGGTTTGATTCCTAAATAATTGCATTTTATTGTGGGTGGAATGAGAATTATTTAGAAGAGTTTGAAAAGGTTATCCTATTTTTTAGCTTAATAATTAATATCAAATATTTTATTTGTTTTTGCATAATATTACTTAATTGATTTATTTATAATCTCTAACATACAAAAGTGGTAGATTTGTATCATCTCTTCAATTATTTTGTTAACTTTGAAAATTATGATATATTTATTATGTTGACTAGCGTTCAGACGGGCACTCTCGTGCCCGTCTGTCCGCTTTTTTTAATGCGCACAATATAGGAAAATAAACGGAGTTTTCAGTATTACCCTTATGAAAAGAAAGAATATATTACTAACGTTTATACAGACACATGAGTGTTTGTTTATATGCATTTTTAATGAACACACGTTAAAAGATAAATGAATACTTTTTTTTATTTAATTATGCTTTAAATTTAAATTTTTTAGGTACTCTCATGTTTGTTAGAAATTTTAAAATATCATTTTTTTAATTAATTAAAAGTTAAATTATTTTTCAAATTAAATTTTTAAGTAATATGACATTTATTTTGCATGTCTCTAACATAAAAAGTAAAAATTGTAAATAAAAAATTAACAATAAAATTCAACTAATTTAAAAAAGTGAATGGTTAGTGTTTCAAATTTTCATTAATTTACAATAAATTTTGTTGTTAATATTATTATTCTTTTTTTCCTCATGGTTAAAGATGTGTTTAATATAAAGGTCACACGTATAGAAATAAAAAATAAAATACTGAAATTATGTTATCCCTCTTTTTTATGTGTTTTATTTTGTATATATATGTTGAATGAGTGGAAAGTTACTCAAGCAAATAGATACCGAAGTTATTTAATATTGTAATTGTCATTGTATATAATTGTGTATACCTATTCCGTTGAAAAAATATTCCCATTTATAATACAGATCAACACTTTGAAAAATATAACAACAAAATATATAAATTTAAATGACAACTAATTCAATTATGATCAAACATCAAAGAAGAAAGATTAGAAACAAAAAATATACCACAACCAAATATCACTTATTATAACCAAAATTAAAATAAATAAAAAATAAGTATATGCAATGGAAAACGATAACTTGAAGAAAAAAAAGATGATGATTGAAAAAGAAATAAAAAGAGAGAAGAATTGGTCTGAGAGATCATAAGCTTGACCAAACATTGTTCCCACCAAGATAATGAATACAAATTATTTTAAAAATAGGGTAAAATAACATCAAAACAATGTTCTAAATAATGAACACAAATTATTCTTAACTATATGAAATAAGTGGTGAACAACAAAAACTGAAACTATATGAATCAAGCATGCATGAATTCTACAATAACAATATAATTGTAAATTTGAGATGAATTATTCCATAGTCAAACATAAAGAATCAAAAAAATTATATACAATAAAAAAAATATAAATAAAACAAAATTGTATCAAAGTAGGATGTAAAATTTAACATTTTTGTGTAATATAATTTCTTCAAACATTTATATGATTGAATTATCTCAAGATTTAAATGATAAATAGTAACATAATTGGTTAAATGGCAAATTTTAAGTATAAGATAGTGATATATTTTAGATTGAGATAGATCTCAATTTTCCTAGATACGATGGATATTACTTTTTTTTTTTTCAAATTTGCTGCTTGAAATTCTATTGTACATGCAAGTTTTGTTGGTAAAGGCTTTTCCTCATCGGTTGCTGCCATATGAGAAGGAAAAGTGACGGATAAAAGTGAAGCAAAAAATTTCAAATGTGGGAAGTTATTCAATTATCTTATATTTTGTTTTTTTAAAATATAAACGGTCACAAAATGGTTTTTTGATTTAAGAATGATGTAACTTTCTTTCACTTATTATAATTTATCTTTGAAAATAATAATTTGAATACATAAAGGGTAAAATAGGAAAGAAAATAGGACTATGTGCAGTGTTTGGGGTTTGTTGTAGTTTTCAGGATGTACCCTGGGTTGGTTCTTGATATGGATTTGATGTTTGATTGTATGGATAAACCTAGTATTAACAATTGAGATAGAAATAGAAGATGATTTTTAACAATGGAGATAAACCTAGCATTCAGACAGTCACTCCCGTGCCCGTGTGTCCGCTTTTTTTAATGCACACAGCATAGGAAAATAAACGTGTATATATTTTGTATGAAGTATTTATCATACTTACGATTAATTAAAAATAATATTTTTAAATATCCTCAAGCAGTCTTAAAATTAGGATGATAAATGTATATATATATATATATATATATATATATATATATATATATATATATATATATATATATATATATATATATATATATATATATATATATATATATATATATATTAAAAATACTTTAGTGAATTAACTATATATTAATGCTACTATTATTTTAAACATATCGAATTAAATAAAATTTAGATAAAAAAATATGTAGTCTAAACATGCTAATAATATTATTACATTTTGAAAATGATAAACAAAGTTTTTCTAAATATATTAAATAACCGAATAATAGAAAGTACTATTTATACTGTATAATCAATAACGTTCTTTAATAGGAAGGCCGAACATTAAATCTTTATTCTAAGAAGTTTCTTTTTTCTGCCATTGTTTTGCGTATTAAATAAAAAATGTAAGAGTCTCATATTAGAATTTTTTTAGAGAAAAAAAATAGTGAAATTAATAGTAGTTAGTGTAATATAGTATTTTTTTGATCTGTTAAAGATTTGAATTAATTATTCATACATCCTTTTATCAATGCACTATTAAATATACTATTTCAATCTGTAGTGAAGGATGACTTGGTTAAAAAATCCTAGTCTTTATCTTTATACTATTTCAATCTTGTCAATAAAAACTTTAATATAATTGTTAAAGAAAAAAAAAGGATTGTTATAAAAAAACTATTACTAAAATGCATCATTGTCATTATTTTGTACTAACACATAAAAAAAACTATTATTTTGTACTAACACATAAATAAATTATTTTTTAATCTTTATTATATGATGATGGTTATTATTTTGTACTAATGATCACCTAATATCTTAAACTTCTTTTTCTATTCTAACACAATTAAACTAATTTTAATCTCATAAATGAAAGGAAATTCCAAATTTAAAATTCAACTTCATGAAAATTGCATCACAAAACTTCTTTTTCTATTCTAACACAATTAAACTAATTTTAATCTCATAAATGAAAGGAAATTCCAAATTTAAAATTCAACTTCATGAAAATTGCATCACAATTCTTAAATTCCTAAAGAATCTGGAAATGTCCCTCTCTTCCTCATTATTGTATAAATAAACTATAAATATATATAATTAACAAAAAAGACAAAACAAAAGAATTGAAATACACAATAGTAAAAAAGTTTTTTTAAAAAAATAATAGATAGAGGATAAAAAAATGTATTGAATTCAACAATATAAACAACTTCTTCACAACATATAAAGAAAAAAAAGGATTAAATTATATTAAAAATTCAGAAAAAAAAGGAAATAAGAAGGGAATAGAAAAGAATTAAAAAAAACCAAAATAATAATAATTAATAGAATAAAAAGTACAATAAGAATGATAGAAGTTTTAAAAACTAATAACAATATACCATAAAGACAACCGATGATAATTAAACTATAAACAAACATGACTTACATGTGTGGAGAAGGAAAGCACAAATAATTTGAACAATCCAGAATATATAATCTATGCCTTCATTTGATGTGAAATTGAAAAAATATATATAGCATCCAAACATCCAAAAATGATTTACAGTGGCATTAAGTTACTATTATCATGGATTTGGAAATGAAAGACATGGAAACAAATGTCGTGCACCTAAAATGGTAGAGTTATGTAGTTTAAGTTTCACAATTTATAAGGGAAATTTAAAAAAAAAATATTAGAAAAATGCATTCAATTGCATAAAAAGATTTTAATGGTCAATTCTAATACTATTTAATGCATGCTAACATATCAAAATATATTACCATGTTCACCAAAACAAAGATCACCTTCACTCATGTCCAAAAATTAATCATCAATCTTTTTATCTTTGCCATGGTTTTATTGTGACATTATCCGCTTATCCTACAAAATGAAAATGCATAAAACTAACCAAAACAGAGATTGACACTGAATAATTGTGAAAACTGAAAGAAAAATGCAGAAGGGGAAAAGATAGAGATTGACCAAGAAAGAAACTGAGTAATTGTGAAAATGGTGAAAATATGTATAATTCTTAAATTAACACTAAAATGGTGAAAATATATATGATTTCCTAAATTAACACTAAAATGGTGAAAATATATATGATTCCTAAATTAACACTAAAATGATGAAAATATATATGATTCTTAAATTATTAGTCACATAAAAATGACAATCTCATCAAAACCTGTAAAGTTAGAGCAATGCATTTTTACTCAGATACTAAAATCAAAAGCTACACATTAGAACAAAACAAAATTAAACTAAATTGAATAAACCAATAAAACATACATGAACATATACAAAAGTGATAATATTAATTGATTTATATATTTTGACCTTATCATGTTTAAGAATATATCTAAAATAAAACTAAAAAGTGAAAACATAGAAAAATAGATTAAAGGGATGGAGAAAGGAAAGGATAATATGTAGATAAAAAAAACGATAAGAGTCTACTCCATTGTTATTAAGGATACTCTACCAAGTTTTGTATTTACTTTTATTTTGCTATTGAAATGAAGAGCAGTTGTTTCACACTCAACACTTAAATGTCTGTGTACAACAGTTTTTGTTTTGGTTGAGCGGTTGAGATTTTTTCTCACACATGGTTGTAATTAAAACAAACTGCAGAGAGAATTATGAAAATATTACAATTAAATAAGGGTATTTTGGAACAAAAATAAGCCACACCAAAAACTTGTATCTCCTTTATATATAGTTATAGATTAAAAGATTAGGAACGAACATATTTTAGATATTTCGTTGCAGAAATGAATTTTGAATGACAAATTAGTTATTTTATTTAATATATTTTTAAATACTTTTGTTTGATATTAGTTAATAATATAATAAATTTTTGTTGTAATATCTATGTATATCATGCTACTC
This sequence comes from Lathyrus sativus, assembly GCA_963859935.3. Lineage (NCBI taxonomy): Eukaryota > Viridiplantae > Streptophyta > Magnoliopsida > Fabales > Fabaceae > Lathyrus > Lathyrus sativus. Next base: position 410,010,589 of record OZ012741.1, on the reverse strand, counting down.
TCTATGATCCAAGTTTTTTTTTGAAATTATATAGGAGAGTTAATTCAAAGTAAACATGTTTTGAAATTATCAGTAAATATAGGTGATGAACTGAACATTTTGTTTTCTAACCACACGTGCATAGTATATTGTTAATGCTGACGTACAATATATTGTCAAATTATTAACCTTTTCATTCAATTGAATGATGGCGTACACACAAAATTATGATGAATCTTTCTACCATCACAGTTAATCGCCAAATTGAACGTGCATTTTCAAAAAAGTATGTGCCAATACATAGCATGATTTTTGGGAAGTTTTAAAACGTATTATATTGTGATAAAAGAAATTAGTCACTTTGATGGATAAATTTATACTGACATGATATTATATTTATAAAGACGTAAAGAATTGTTTTTGATTTTAATATAAAATTCTTTTTTTATGTTCTTTTATGTTAGTGAATATGATATTGGCTTATAATCTTGTTTCTATATAAGCTTCAACAACTTTCTCCTAAGTTGATGTCAAATAAATAGTATTAGATATTCTATTTATTTTGATGTTTTGGTATATTCCAATATTTAAATATAATATGTTATAAAATGATTGATTTAATTCAAATTTTAAATATATTTAAAATTTTCATATATAATGATTTTGAGATATTCTTTAATAAAATTAAATTGTATTATTCTTGAATTATGATTATTTATAAATAGAGTTATATATTTTGATATAACGATTTATTCTTTGGTTATGAATCATTTTGAGATGATACTATAATATTCTAAAAGTCATTAAAGTCACAAGATAAATGTCACATTCTCTTCGAGGTTAGTTGTATTTGATTATTTATTAATTTTGAATCTCTTGTGACTATTATATAATAATTGCATACAAGGAGGAATTTCTTAAAATATTATTCACTTCCTTTTGAAATTAAAATTATGCAATTATATATATATAAATTAAAATCTTATTATTTTATGACTTTTATTATGGAAAATTAAGTTATCAATATTAATTTGTATAATTGTATTTTCACCTATCGTGGATACAATTATATAAATGTTCCTATTTTGAATAAAATGTAATTAATCTTAATTTGCATGATTGTAACTCACCTATCGTGGTACATTTATTCAAATTTTGTTAAATTAATTTTAGTTATAATAAATATTATATTGATAATAATTATACACTGTTGGTATATTATTATTAATATAATTTGTTTTGTTTAATGCACTTATGATTTATGATTGTGTAAATTATAGTTCAAGTACCCTATCGGTATTAGAATTTTTGATGACATAATATTTATACATTGTTATATTTTTTATTTCATATTGTTGAAAGTATTATTTAAGAAAAAAAAAATTTTGAAGACATGTAATACTTTATGACATGGGCGGTTTTAAGGCCCGGCCAGGCTGGGCATGTGCCCGGGCTCGGCTCCAAAATTTTGCCTTCTTTTATAAAAGAATATGAAAATTGTGGCGGTTAATAAGTGCTGTTGTGGCGGTTAAAACCGCCACAATTAACGAAAATGCAGAAAAATAGTACTTTTGAATAAAATTTCTCATGTCATAATATATATTAAATAAAAAGGTGGTTTTTTGTCGTTGATAATTGCAGTTTTAATCGCCGTAATTTAAACATTTTTCACAAATAAAACATATATTTTTTTCCTTTTTTATGCAATTAAGCATATATTATATTAATATTTTTTATATGATAATATTTAAATTCAACTACATTACAAAAAGTGCAAAATTAAAATAAAGTTGCTATTTATGACCAAATTAACCAAAAACAAAAAATAAATACTTGAAAAAAATGAAATCTAACATAAAAGTAGCAGCTACTAAAATTATAAAAAAAAACATGTATAGTGTTGTAAAAAAGAAGAAGAAAATAATAAATTTTATCCTCAAATAATATAAAAAATATATTAGGTCCAATTCTTCAATTTATATTCACTCTAAATTATATGGTTCAATTGATGTTAACTAGGAATTTGTATTTTAAATTTAGTTTGTAGTTACAGTAGTTAGTAAATAAAATTATGTTGTTAACTTGTTGCTAATTTCAAGAATTATTATGAATCACATGAAATGATATTCCATGTTAGTATCAGCCTCGAATTGGATATGGCTATGTTAGTTTTAAAATTCTTCATAAATCAATTAAATTAAAAATCTTTTATTTTGATTAATAACTATTTATATATACAATATAAATTTATTGTCTTTAAATTTTTGCCCAGGCTTCAAAAACTTTCTGGCTCCGTCACTGCTTTATGAAATTCAATAATTTTTTTTATTATGGATTTCAATTCTCTATGTATTATGTGAGTGATGGACATACTCTATCGGTGTGACGTTACTTGAATGATTATTGTGTGATACAAAAAATAGTTGGATATTTATTTAAATATTTTAGAATTCTAATATTAATAATTCAACTATTATTCTCTATCAAGTGGGAGAATTTAACATGTCAATTATATAGATTTCATAAACAAATATTATTTGTTTAATATATAATATTATTTTATAAAGACTTATATTGAGGATATTTTAGTCTTATGATATATCCTCAATATTAAATTTGATTAAAGTCTCATATTTTTCCGCTGTGTATAACGTAATATGTTTCTCAAATGTGTGTAGTTATACTTATAGCATTTGAGTTTTGAGCGAGTTATGAATTTGATCTCACTCAAAAGATGGTAAATATTTTATAGGACCATCATATTCTTTCATGTAAATTATCTAAATAAAGATATATTCTATTGACATGCAAAATATGTGGTTGAGTTTGATGATATATTGTAGAACCACTTCTCTGTATAATTTTGCACTAAAAATAACATTAGCACCCTCGTTGTTCAATCAGAGTATTTAATATTAGTGGCCTCTGATAAATCCTTATCATATTGGATTAGTGGGAGTGGATTGCATGTGAACACAATCATATAATCTAAAATTTTGGATTATTATTCTCATAGTGTCATATATTCTTGCGTGCACTGTAAATATGACATATTCTAAAAGGACTTCAAAATATAAAATAATTATAAGTCTTATTCTGTTATACTGAGATATATATTATTATCTTAATCTCAAGAAACATCATAATTTGATGTTTAGGTTGATATTGAAAAGACACAATAATTCTTTATCGTGCAATAATATTGTGCTATTATATCTTCAATAGTCCACATTTGTCAGGTCATAATATGAAAGTACAAGTAAATATTAATACTCCTATCGAGTATGATATTGTGTTATGAAGGTACTTATAATTAAATGTAATTACTCTGTTAATAGGGTATTCCTATATGTAATTAATATTCTTAGACCTATGTGGATATTCTATGACCTATAATTTAAAACTCATTAGTATAATCACTAACCATAGACTTGTACACATGAGTAAGTCTTATGATACTTTAGGTTAGTGGGAGTTTATCAATAGCATTTTCATATGTTTGGGCCATTCTTTATAACATATTACTTTGAAGTTAAATATGTTACTCTAAAGTCATCATTTTTTATATAAAATTGTGAGTTTTAACATGTATGATTTGTCTTCTCTATCGGATACAATTTCTGCAGCGTTGAAATTTATTCATTTTGATTGATGGGTGTTTTGACCATTATTGATATTCTAATACTAGAATCAATATTTTTAATAATTAATTATTGTCATCCAAGTGGGAGATTGTTAGATTAATTATTTAATTAATCAAATATGGATTGACATAATTAATTATTAATTAATTATATTATGGTCTATTGTTATTAAACACTAAATAAGATGAATTGTTTGATTGGGTTTTGTGCCTGAATGGGCCGTAATGGGTTTGACCATTCAGTTAAGCCCAATGAGAGGTCCCTCCCCTCATCCGTTTAGCTATTTAAGTGTCTCCCCATTAGACAATTAAACTACTCTGAAAATCCTAAACGGCAATGAGGGTAGTAATTCTCTCATACTCACAAGTTTCGACAACCGTCTCTTCAATCTTATAAGGTACATCGTTCTAATTATTCTTGATTATTGTTAGATTAAACAATATGCTATAATTTGTATCTATTAAATTCATTTATATCCTTCCTTTAATACATGGTTGTATTAACTAATACATTTGGTATTACTTTCACTGTACTTGTTATAACTCTTGCAAATTACATAGAGTAGTTACAAAATAACCCTGCATATTAGCAATTAATTAAAAAAAATAAAACAAACTAAAAGAAAATATCAAAGAAATAAAAAAAATTAAAATCAACTAAATAATGTTTAAAATTAACTAAAAACTTAATAGGATAAAATATCAAAACAATATTATGGAAATAAAAAAAAAACATCAAACACCAAAAAGTTTCTTCTAAAGAGTGTTGTGTCATACACCAAAATTTTTCTTTTAAAGAGTGTTGGGTCATACACAAATGAAGCATACAGATTATAGTTTTAATTCATGGTTTTATTAACTAACACATTTGTTATTACTTTCATTGTACTTGTTATAATTGCTGCAAATTACATAGAGTAATTATCAAATAACCCTGTTTATTGACAATAAATTAAAGCAATAATAAAACAAATTAAAAAGAAAATATCAAACAAACAAAATAATTAAAATCAATTAAATCATGTTTAAAAGTAACAAAAAGGTTAATATGAAGAAATATCAAAACAAAATTAAAGAAATAAAGAAAATAAAAAACGTCAAAGCACCAAAAGTTTGTCTTCCACAAACGAAAGATACTTATTATATTTTTAATTTGTGGTTTAGTTTAATAATACATTTATTATTAATTTCATTGTACTTATTATAACTGTTGCAAATTACATAAAGTAATTACTGAATAACCCTGCATATTAGCAATAAATTAAAGTAATAATAAAACAAAACTATAAGAAAATATCAAACAAATATAAATGAAAATTAAATTAATCTTATTTAAAATTAACTAAAAATTTAATTAAAAAAAAAATCAAAACAAAATTATGGAAATAAAGAAAATACAAAATGGCAAAACACTGAAAATTTTCTGCTAAACAGTATTGTATCTTTCACAAATGAAATTATACAAATTATGGTTTTAATGCATGTTTGTATTAACTAACACATTTGTTATTATATTGATTGTTCTTGTTATAACTCTTGCAAATTACATAGAATAATAGATGAATAACCATGCATATTAGCAATTAGATAAAGCAACAATAATAAAGCACACTTAAAGAAAATATTAAACAAATAAAAATGAAAATTAAATCAATCTTATTTAAAGTTAACTAAAAAATTAATAGGTAAAAAATATCAAAACAAGATTATGGAAATAAAGAAAATAAATAATGGCAAAACAAAGAAAGTTTCCTTCTAAAGAGTGTTGTGTCTTTCACAAATAAAAATATACAAATTATAGTTTAATCCATGGTTGTATTAACTAATACATTTGTTATTACTTTCATTGTACTTGTTATAACTCTTGCAAATTACATAGAGTAGTTACAAAATAACCCTACATATTAGCATTTAATTAAAGAAATAATGAAGCAAACTAAAAGAAAATATCATAGAAATAAAAAAAAATTAAAATCAACTAAATCATGTTTAAAATTAACTAAAAGCTTAATAGGATGAAATATCAAAACAAAATTATGGAAATAAAAAAAAAATCAAAGGCAAAACAATGAAAGTTTTCTTCTAAAGAGTGTTGAGTCTTTCACAAATGAAAATATATAAATTATGATTTTATTAACTAATACTTTTTTTATTACTTTCATTGTACTTGTTATAACTCTTGCAAATTACATAGAGTAATTACCAAATAACCATTCATATTAGAAATTAATTAAAGCAATAATAAAACAAACTAAAATAAAACATCAAAAAAATAAAATTAAAATTAAAATCAACTAAATAATGTTTAAAATTAAATAAAAACTTAATAGGATGAAATATCAAAACAAAACTATGGAAATTAAGAAAATAAAAAACATCAGAAACACCAAAAGTTTCCTTCTAAAAAATGTTGTGTCTTTTACAAATGAAAGATACAAATTATAGTTTTAATGCATGGTTTTACTAACTAATACATTTGTTATTACTTTCGTTGTACTTGTAATAACTCTTGCAAATTACATAGAGTAATAAAACAAACTAAATGAAAATATCAAACAAATAAAAATGAAAATTAACTCAATCTTATTAAAAATTAACTAAAAGATTAATAGGAAAAAAATATCAAAATAAAATTATAGAAATAAAAAAATACAAAAATGGAAAAACAATGAAAGTTATCAAATATAAGTGCATATTAACAATAAATTAAAGCAATAAAAAAACAAACTAAAAGTAAATTAGAAATAAAAAATAATAAAATCAACTAAATCATAGTTTTATTAACTAATACATTTGTTATTACTTTCAATGTACTTGTTATAACTGTTGCAAATTACATAGAGTAATTATCAAATACAATTGCATATTAGAAATTAATTAAAGCAATAATAAAATAAACTAAAAGAAAATATCAAACAAAGAAAAAAATTAAAATACACTAAATCATTATTGAAATTAAATAAAAACTTAATAGGATTAAATATCAAAACAAAACTATGGAAATTAAGAAAATAAAAAACATCAGAAACACCAAAAGTTTCCTTCTAAAAAATGTTGTGTCTTTTACAAATTAAAGATACAAATTATAGTTTTAATGCATGGTTTTACTAACTAATACATTTGTTATTACTTTCGTTGTACTTGTAATAACTCTTGCAAATTACATAGAGTAATATCTAATTAACCTTGCATATTATAGAAATTTATTAAAACAATAATAAAACAAACTAAATAAAAATATTAAACAAATAAAAATGAAAATTAACTCTATCTTATTAAAAATTAACTAAAATGTTAATAGGAAAAAAATATCAAAACAAAATTAGGGAAATAAAGAAAATACAAAATGGCAAAACAATGAAAGTTTTCTGCTGAAGAGTGTTGAGTTTTTCCCAAATAGAAATAAACAAATTATGGTTTTAATGTATGGTTCTATTAACAAATACATTTGTTATTACTTTCATTGTACTTAATCATATTTAAAAATAACTAAAAACTAACTAAATCATGTTTAAAATTAACTAAATACTTAATAGGAATAAATATCAAAACAAAATTACAGAATTAAAGAAAATAAAAAACATCAAAACACCAAAAGTTTTCTTCTATAGAGTTTTTAGTCTTTTTCAAATGAAAGATACAAATTACTGTTTTATTTCATGGTTTTATTAACTAAAGCATTTGTTATCGCTTTCATTGTACTTGTTATAATTGTTGCAAATTATAGAGAATAATTATCAAATACAACTGCATATTAACAATAAATTAAAGCAATAATAAAACAAACAAGAAAATATCAAAGAAATAAAAAAAAATTAAAGTAAAGTAAATCATAGTTTAATTAACTAATACATTTGTTATTACTTTCAATGTACTTGTTATAACTGTTGCAAATTACATAGAGTAATTATCAAATACAACTGCATAATAGCAATAAATTAAAGAAATAATAAAAACAAAATAAAAAAAATATCAAACAAATAAAAAATTCAAAATCAACTAAATTGTATTGAAAATTAAATAAAAACATAAAAGGAAGAAAAATCCAAACAAAATTTTAGATATAAAAGAACCAAAAGTTTCCTCCTAAAAAGTATTGTGTGTTTTACGAATAAAAGATACAAATTATAGTTTTAATTCAGTGTATTATTAACTAATACGTTTTTTTCATTGTACTTGTTATAACTTTTGCAAATTATATAAAGTAATTATTGAATGACCCTGCCTATTAGCAATTAATTAAAGATATAATAAGACAAACTAAAATAAAATATCAAATAAATAAAAATGTAAATTAAATCAATCTTATTTAAAATTAACTAAAAATTTAATAGAAAAAATATCAAAACACAATTTTGAGAAAACAAAAAGCCAAAACACTGAAAAATTTCTTCTAAAGAGTGTTGTGTCTTTCCCAAATTAAAAAATATAAATTTTAATTTTAATGCATGATTGTACTAAATAATATATTTGTTATTACTTTCAATTTACTTGTAATAACTCTTTTAAATTACATAGAGTAATAATCGAATGACCTTGCATATTAGCAAGTAATTGAAACAATAATAAAACAAACTAAATGAAAATATCAAACAAATAAAAATGAAAATTAACTCAAACTTATTTAAAATTAACTAAAATGTTAATAGGAAAAAATATCAAAACAAAATTATGAAAAAAAAAAAAATACAAAGGCAAAACAATGAAAGTTTCCTTCTAAAGAGTGTTGTCTTTCACAAATGAAAATATACAAATTATGGTTTTAATGCATGGTTTTGTTAACAAATACATTTTTTTTTACTTTTATTGTACTTGTATAACTCTTGCAAATTACATAGAGTAATTATCAAATAACCCATCATATTAGAAATTAATTAAAGCAATAATAAAACAAACTAAAAGAAAATATCTCGCAAATACAAAAATTAAAATCAACTAAATCATGTTTAAAATTAACTAAAAATATAATAGGATGAAATATCAAAACAAAACTATGGAAATTAAGAAAATAAAAAACATCAAAGCACCAAAAGTTTTCTTCTAAAGAGTGATGTGTCTTTTACAAATGAAAGATACAAATCATAGTTTTAATTTATGATTCTATTAACTAATACATTTGTTATTACTTTCATTGTACTTGTTATAACTCTGGAAAATTATATAAAGTAATAACTGAATAACCTCGCAGATTAGAAATTAATTAAAGCAATAATAAAACAAACTAAATGAAAATATCAAACAAATAAAAATGAAAATTAACTCAATCTTATTTAAAATTAACTAAAAAGATAATAGCAAAAAAATATCAAACCAAAATTATGGAAATAAAGAAAATACAAAATGGTAAAACAATGAAAGTTTCCTGCTAAAGAGTGTTGAGTCTTTCTTAAATGGAATTATACAAATTATTGTTTTAATGCATGATTGAATTAACTAATATATTTGTTATTACTTTCATTTTACTTAATTACCAAATAACCCTTCATATTAGAAATTAATTAAAGCAATAATAAAACAAACTAATATAAAATAAATGACAAATAAAAAAAATTAAAATCAACTAAATCATGTTTAAAATTAACTAAAAACTTAATAGGATGAAATATCAAAAACTATGGAAATAAAGAAAATAAAAAACATCAAAGCACCAAAAGTTTCCTTCTATAGAGTGTTGATTCTTTTACAAATGAAAAATACAAATTACATTTTTATTTCATGGTTTTATTAACTAATAAATTTGTTAGTACTTTCATTGTACTTCTTATAACTGTTGCAAATTACATAGAGTAATTGTCAAATACAACTGCATATTAACAATAAATTAAAGCAATAATAAAACAAACTAAAAGAAACTATCAAACAAATAAAAAAAATTTTAAATCAACTAAATCATGGTTTTATTAACTAATACATTTGTTTCATTGTACTTATTATAACTGTTGCAAAATGCATAGAGTAATTATCAAATACAACTGCATATTTTCAATAAATTAAAGCAATAATAAAACAAACTAAAAGATAATATCAATCAAATAAAAAATAAAATCAACTAAATCATGTTTAAATCCAGGGTTTGGTTGCGAGACCATGTCTTCTCCCTTTTTGAGGTTTTCTTCGATGGTTTCCTTTCTCCCGATGGGATAATTAAAGTTCGATGGCGAATCTTCTGTTTTTTTCAGCAGATGTCTTTTGCGGTTATGACAATGAGGTATTGTGGTTTTGTTTTGTGATTCATTAGGAGAGTATGGAGTTGTAAATTTTGAAAGTCGAATGTGAACAAGTGTTTCAGAATGGCATGATAGATGATTTAAGGAAAATCAATGTTAGAAGTTAACCACACGTTGGAACAAGAGTATAGTCGAGATCGTGATGTTGGAGAAATTATGAAAATAAGAAAATTAGTTTGTGAAGACAAGTTAGAAATCCAGTACGTCTTAAGTTTTAACTAAAGTTAAGTCAAGTTTTGATCCATGATGGTGGTGCGAGGAGTGATTTTTATTGAGAAGAGCTATCGCCTTGGGTCGCACAGCGACCACTGAAGGGAAAAGTTTCTGCCTCTGGTTCGCCCAGAGCTTGCACAACGAGCCTGGTAACTTTTGTTTCTTTTTCTTATTTAATTGTTTGGTTGTTTCTCATGCATGATTAATGGTACCATGGATTATGTTACATGATTAACATGATGGTTGTTCATGCTTACCATGGATGATTATATGTTTGTAAAGGATTAAGAAAAGTGAGAAAAAATTAATAGAATTAATGATATGTGAATGGGTGATGAAAAAAACTTTTCGAATTGGAGAAATAATCTGATGGGGATATGAAATGGTGATATGATATCATGAACCATCCAAGGACACTTGGTAGAAGATAGTATTGGCTTAGACGCCTTAATGTGTATGTGAATTCCTAGATTGAGATGTTGTGTTACCATATATGTGTTTCATGTATGATATTGTATTATGATATATAGATATGTATATTGATTTAATGTTTGATTATGTAATACCATGATTAAAAGACTATAAGAATGATGAGGAAACCCTATATACTAATTAATGGAATGAACTAGTAAAGTGATTAGGACATGATGAAAACATATATGACAATGATTGTGCGATGATGCCTAGGTGTGTATCATTGGAAAGTAGTTGCCAAGTTGTGAGGAGAGCTTTGTATGGAACATGTATGGTTGTGTTGTTTATGGTTAAGGAAAATGTGATGCCTTGTGATTGTTGAATATAATCACGTTATCCTTAGTGATTACATAAGCGAATGGAGCCTACAGGTAAAGAGACTTGTGATGGGGTATAGTCCATGAGAAGTGACGATTCATAAGGTTGATGTTATGCCATAGAATATGAATCCATTCGGCGTTATGTTATGCTTTATCGCGTAGTCGGAAACAATCCCTTGAGATGTGTCGTTCCAAGAGTTAAGGCTTATATAGAGCGTTCCTCCGAAATGTACGCACTATTCTTTGATAAGTATCCATGATCAGTGTCGAAAACTCTTGTGTAGGGTTGGCTGAGGAAAGTTACCTATGAGCTAAATATTCGTGACCTGTGTCAAGAAATCTTGTGTGGGTTGACCAGGACAAGATATCTATATTACGAGGATTCGTGACCCGTGTCGATAACTTTAGACGTGAGGTTGGCCGGGGAAAGATGCCTTGATGAGGTTTCTGATTAGTAATTCTTTGAGTTGGTGGACTCAAGAGACATTTTCCATGCATTGCGAACTGTGTGAACTCAAATCCTATCCCTTTCCCTTTTGACTTGAAATAGAAACTGATTAGAACCCTGTAGAGCCGAGTGAACCCATAAGATAGAGAAACTCACTAAGATTATTATCTCACCCCATTATTGTTGTTGTTTTTCAGGTATTATTTGCAGGTTTAGTTTGCAAGTGGAGCTATGCTTGAGTGTTTCAAGGGAAGCTTAGATTATGTTTTCTGCGGTGTATTGCTTACCTTGTATCTTGTACAATGAAAGATATTGTACCTTGATCTTAGTTTTGTTGTTTTGGTACTTTCCATAGATTGTCTTTTATGTATAAAAATTGTCAAGTATGTAAATTATGCCAATAGACACTTATGATGGTGTCAATATCAAATAATAACTCTTGTATGATATTATTATAGATATATATTATACAGGGTATTACATGTTGTGTTTCTAACAAATGAAAGATATAAATTATAGTTTTAATTCAAGATTATATTAACTAATATATTTGTTGTTACTTTCATTGTGTTTATATAACTCTTTCAAATTACATAGAGTAAGAACTATCGTGTCAATACATTATATATCATTGATAACATAATATCAATTTGCTCTAACTATTGTTCTACTATTATATATATCCGTCATAGTATAATATAAACGTGCTTAAAGTACATCATAATTAAATATGGATCCGAGTTAGATCCAATAATAAAATAGAAAAAAATAAAATACATATTTTGGTTTTGTAAACCATGTATGTGACACTCTCAATCAAAAAGGTAATTGGTTCTCACCCCACTTGAGTAAAAATTAGACAAAATAAGATCTTACCAAATCAAATGTATAAATCTTACTAAATTTAGAATTTTTTAGACAAAACAAAAAATAGGAATAAAGTAAAGGGAAAAAGGAAAGAGAAATATAATTGATTTTAAGGTAGAAAAACTAATTAAAAAGAAAAGAGTATAGAGAGTGAGAGGGGAAGGAGGATAATGCAAGTCACAAAGAAGATAGAGAAGAAAGGAGAATAAAATACAAAAAAGAGAGAAGGGATCATTTGCAAATTGTCTGCAAGTTACAATTATACGTGTTTTTGTGATTAGAGACTTGCAACTTTGTTTTTTCTCCACTCATGCAAAATTTAAAACATAAATATTTAAATTATTATTTTCATTGTATCATTCAAAAATTAATACTTACATACATACATACAAATATATATATATAAAGTCATTGGTTACGTTCAAGTTTTAAATTTCAAATTTAATTGAGAGAGACAATAAATATGATTTTTTTAAATTATTATTAAACTTTTCTTTTGCTTTAACGATACACATGTTTATAAGAATAATAAAAAAGTTGATCTTCATAGAAGTATTTTAAGAAAAAGAATTACTCAAATACATAGGATCACTTGGATAATGAGATATAACTAATTCCTAAAGAATCATGCATATTAGCAGTGAATTAAAGCAGTAATAAAACAAAATTAAAAGAGAACATCAAACAAATAAAAAATGAAAATCAACTAAGCTGGGTTTAAAATTAACTAAAAAGTTAAGAGGAAGAAATTAAAAAAAATGATGAAAATAAAGAAAATATAAAATGTCAAAACATAAAAAATTTCCTTCTAAAGAGTGTTTTCTTTTACACATGAAAGATATAATTTATGGTTTTAATTCAAGATTGTATTAGCTAATACATTTTTTATTACTTTTATTGTATTTTTTATAACTCTTGCATTACAATATTTTGAATATACAGCAACACAAAAAAACCGTTGCAAAATTCAAAAAAGTCGTTGCATTTACATATGAGAACGGTTTTAAGGGCGTTCTAAACCAAGGCGTTGTTTTAGCCTTTAGGAACGGTTATTTAGCCAACAAAAAAGCCTTGTTCAGAGTCGTTGCTGTAATTTTATATAGAGAACGGTCTAGAACAGCAACGGTTGGACTCCATTTTCAAATTTTATGCAATATAGCAACGTTTCTTAACCGTAGCCTATTCTAAACCGTTCTAATAGAGTCTTAAGTTCATTTTTTCTTCATATGTTATAGCAACTTCTTCTTTACTACAGACACACACTGTTGCAAAAAAATTTATTTTATTTTATAAACCAAATAAGTTTATTTATTTTTTAATAAAATAAAATTTTATTTTATTTTATATACCTGATAATAATTAACATCATTCATAATTTTTTTATATAATCATATTCAAATACAAATTTTAAAATGATCTTGCATTTAAAAAAAATACATGACATAGTCCATTTAAATATCATAATGTCAATCATTGATTCGCAATCAACAAAACATCTTCAAATTGCATATCGTAATGTCAACAAAACATCTTCAAATTACATATCCCAATGTCAATCATCATTCATAGTCAAAATAGCATTTTTAATCTTTAAAATTAAAATTAAACATCTACATCTCTACATCTACGTTTCTTCATCTTCATCTTCAAAATCTTCATTGATATTATCATTCATGACCTGCAAAATAACCCAATCCATAAATAATAATCAAATCCATTAATAAGGACCGTGTATTAATACTCACACCAGCTGAACTAGGGCTCCCTCAAGACAAGGATCCATTGATGAATTCCCCTTACAGTTCCAAAAGTAACATTCAAGGCTTAAAAGTTTTTTTGGTGTAGCAACATAATTAATGAGATTTTGGTTGAAAAAAGAAACAACTATATTATGAACTCAATACAGCAGGCTATGAACATCCTCACACATCCAAGCTCTTCAAAAATGGGACTACAAGAGCGGCATTCAGGTAAATTAATGTTGAACCTATTGTGTTTATCTATGTTGATAGCCCAAGCTGTGTACTAGAAACTTCAATTCATTATAGGATTTGTGATACTTTCAAAACATATAAGGTTTTCTAGATATGTTTTGAACTCTTCTCAATTATTCAATTGTTGTTAGACAGTTTGAATTATGGATACAAATGTATACTTTTCCTAGGGTTATTAGTTGGACGCTTGAACTTCAATTCATTAGGATTTAAAAACTGTCTTGCGATGCTTAGTACATCATAACTCACCTTTGTCATACCCTAGACCTTTTAAAATTTCAAAACTCAAGTCAGAATTTTTTAATGAGATTTGGTTCCCCAAAATAAGAACAGTCTCAACTCTCAAAAACTTAGTTTTTGTTTTAAATATTAAATTATTCCTTCGAATAATAAACAAACAAATAAAGATGACAGACAAGAAGTAAAAAAGCACATATCCAATCTGTATAAAGGGGGGAGCAGGGATCCTCTCCATTTTCTAAATGAAATGAAAAGCTCAATTACTATAGCTTTGAAAGCTGTGAAAATATTTAATAGGTGGTAACTTTTTGTAATCATGCAAAGGAACTATATCAAGTATCATATCAGTCAGGGAGAGGCCAAGTGTTCTTTGAGGGGGGTATGTATATTACCCCAAAATTTTATAATGTCTTCATTTTATATGTAATTTGATTTTTAAAACAGTTTATGATCGCTATAATGTTTGCATGATCGCTAATGTGGACTACATGGGGAAATAAAATTACATGACAGGGCAATTTGTATTGCAGTATTCTGTTTGTCTCCTGTTAGCATCCAAAAATTTATTCCAGCTTTCCTTAGTGTTTCTATTGTTTCAGGAACTCCATCCTGAAAGATATCAAATAAAAAAGAAATGATGGTCATCACATAAACACAAGGGAAAGTCATGCTTTAATTTTTTTCCCTTTATCCCTTTAACTATCTAAAATAGATAGAAGTTCAGTAAAATAATAGGATTTTATAATTATTATCTTAAATCAGATAACAAAAACAAATGTAAGGACTATCTAAAAGTAGATTGATATCAACAAATACAACATAGTCACCTGTAAGCGATCTTCTATCGTCGTAACACCAAGAATTTCCAAGTCATGTTTTACTTTTTGGCAGACCTCGGCTACTCTCCACTATAAAGTATATTAAACTAAGAAGACAAGTTCTTATACATTATATAAAATCAGTAAAAAGTGTCTTCTTTACCTCCCTATCAACCAAAGTGCTACTGGCTTCTTTAAACATCAAAGACCAATCTTGATATTTATCTTTCTTTAACTCACGCCAAGCCAAACATAGTGTACGTAATCCCAAGTGAGCATATTGTTCCACAGCTTCAATGAAGTGACGGGTTTGCTGCCCTGCAGTAAGTAATGGTGTCAGTTGTAAAACTAAATAACTGCTCAACAAATGCAGGCATCAGAGGAATCACATTCTAGGTAATCCATTAGTTGTTTCAGTTCAGTTTTGAAATTTTTATCAGTAAAATTGACCTGAAAGTTTGGACAAAATCCAAACAGATCAAAGCAATGTTTTATGACGAAACCCATTATAATTATTTGAACTTAACTGGTTTGCTCTAGATTTGATTTTTGCAACTTTTGGCAGAACTATTTGCATTGCATTATTATGTAAAATATAGCCAAAATATAAGTATAGATATAAAGTATGTTAAGCATATTTATTGCAAATGGTGTGGGGGTGTGTGCGCGCGTGCTCGTGATATAGAATAGATATACAAACATGGGAATATTCATTGGTAAGTTAGGTAGAGATTAGAAGTCCAAATCAAATATTTAATTTTGTGTTTCATTTAACCGTGATCAGTTACCTCTGTTTTGGAGGTCTGAACTGACACTATCATCTGCTACATCTGCTATAGATTCGCCAGTTGCTGGTTTATATACCTATAATACCATTGAAGACATCAGATTATTATTTCTTACCAATAGCACTACCATGGAACTTATAGCAATAAAACAAGAGAAAAATAAGCAGCAGCAACAAACTATGACCATCAACAGTATTAATTGAAAAGGAATCAGCAAACCCCCCCTCCCCATCTGTCTTTAAACTTTGCAAAAAACCAGTTGAAAAAGTGAAAAATAACAGCAGTTGTGTGACACACCTTTGTGGTTTTCCCATCATAAGCATCCCTCCATTTCCCTCCAATGAGGCCCTGTGTTCTCAACAGTCCTGAACTGTTAAGCTGGGAAGCATATAAATTCTTAGTAATTTATCGAACACATGATTCGTAAGAAACAAAAACGAAAAAGGAAAAGAAACTTGGTTGAGGAAATTTACCGAACACTTAGTGTGCAAGTTGCAAAATGGTGGAAACGACAACAATTTGATACCGAATTCGTAAACCACAACCTGCAACATATACATACCCATCATAAATTGATAAATTGGACAAATGAAAATGTCTTATATCAATATGCATTTCAGTTATGAATTCTATTTCATTTAAACTATCAATTTACCTGAATGTAATGTTCTTCTGAAGCATCGAGAGAGGTCTTTCCCATATCACCAAATGTAACAAATTTGAGCTCGTCTGATCCTTCGGAAGGTGGAGTTGAAAATTTGATTTGTTCACTCCAATCAACCGAGTTACTAGAACATCAATAGAACAAAATAGTTATTAGTATCAGTTTAAAAAATAAGTTCTTCCTCAACTTTTTATATAAGTTAGTGATTAAAGCATCTAACTTGGAAGCTTCATACCTTCCATATCTGTAGGAGTAGGTAGTTGATGGGTTGAGTCCTTTCATAATTGCTGAGTGAATGTATCCGGGGTTGTGCCATCCAAAATCCTTAGCAGGACTAGGCAGTGTTGAACCTGTGAATTTAAAACCAACATAATTGTTACTGTGCTAATATTCCTTATGAATTAACAGTATTGAGACATGAAAAGTCAGAGAGAAGATTGAAAATGTTAGGGTTACAAAGTTGATGGGATGAAGAACTAAATGTTAGGGTTACAAAATCTACATCAGATTTGGATGAATGTTTCTTCTCTCTTTGTGCATTAGAATCAATTTGGGAGGGAAGATTGAAAATTTTACAAAGGTTTGGGAGGGACAATGAAAAGTCAGAGACCTCTTTCCCGCTAGAGACAAGTAAATAATATTTTATTAAAATAATTAAAAATTATATAAGAACGACTCCTAACCGTTGCTAATAGGAGTCGTTCTCATTGTCCTTTACCATAACGGATTTGCACCGTTGTATAAAATTTACAAAAGATTATATAAGTTACCGCAACAAATTATATAATTAGTTGCCTATTACTCTCTACGAGAACAATTTTTTTACTTCTTAAAAATTAGGCATTGCTATAGAGTAAAAATGTTGTAGTGTTGCAAATTACATTGAGTAAAAACTATTGTGCCACTATACTATATATAGTAACATAATACTTGTTTTGATTTAGCCTCAATCAAAGAGGTCATAGGTTCTCACTCCACTCTTATAACAACTAGACAAAACAAAATCTTACCAAATCATATTAGAAATGTATCTAAATCTTACTGAATCTAGAATTATGTAGACAAAGAAAAAAGGAGAATAAATGAAGGGAAAAAGAAAAAGATAATTATATTTGATTTTGAAGTAGAAAAACTAGTCAAAAAGAAAAAAGTAGAGAGAGTGAGAGAGGAAGGAGGATAATGAAAGTCTCAAAGAGGATAAAGAGAGGAAAGGAGATGTAGCCTTTGTGTGTTGCCTCTCAAAGAGAAAGAGAATAAAGTACAAAAAAGAGAGAAATGATGATTTATAAGTTGTGTGCAAGCTAGTAAGTGTTTATGTGATTAGTGGCTTAAAGTCGTTGGCTACATGAAGATTTGAATTTTCAGTTTCAAAGAAAAAGATAATAAGTATGATTTTTATTATTATTAGTATTATTCAACTTTTCCATTGCATTAACAACACACATGTTTATAAGAATATTGAAAAACTTGATCTACATTGAAATGTTTTATGAAAAAAAATTATTCAAATCCATAAAATCATTTGGATACTGAGATATCACTCATTACCAAAGAACCCTACATATTAGTATTGAATTAAAGCAATAATAAAATAAAATTAAAAAAATATCAAACAAATAAAAAATAAAAATCAACTAAATCGTGTTTAAAATTAAATAAAAAGTTAATAGGAAGAAATATCAAAATAAAATGATGAAAATAAAGAAAATACAAAATTTCAAAACACCAAAAATTTTATTTTAAAGAATATTGTGTCTTTCACGTATGAAATATATAAATTATGGTTTTATTTCAAGATTGCATTTACTGATACATTGATTATTACTTTCATTGTACTTATATACCTGTTACAAATTACATAAATTAATAATTATCTCTTATTACTTTTATTGCATTTGATATAACTCTTACAAATTATATAAAGTAATAAATATCGTACTATTACACTACATATCTATCATAATATATTATTAATTTGCTTGAACTACATATCCACTACACGATTTATCCATCATAATATAATATCAACATGCTCGATATACACCATAATTAAATATGAATCTGACTTAAAATTATGATTCAATAATAAAATCCAAAAAAAAGACAAAAAGAAAATCCAAAAAAAAGACAAAAATACTTGTTTTGGTTTTATAAAGCATGTATGTGACAACTAAATCTGGAATTATTTTGGCAAAACAAAAAATAAGAATAAAATTAAGGGGAAAAGGAAGCATATTTATAATTGATTTTGAAATAGAAAAGCTAATTAAAAATAAATTAAAAATAGACAAAGGTAGAGAGGAAGGGGGCAATGCAAGTCTAAAAGAGATAGAAAAGAAAGAGAATGTAGCATTTGTCTGTTGGAAGGAAGTGAATAAAATACACAAAAGAAAGAATCGAATCGTTTACAAGTTATGTGCAAACTACAATTGTATGAGAATTTTTATCTATATCAACAAAAAAAGAAAAAGATTGGACAATATAAAAATAATTATTATTGATTTGCTCTTCGTCTAGGTTTAAACTTTTGATTGATAATATATATATATATATATATATATATATATATATATATATATATATATATATATATATATATATATATATATATATATATATATATATATATATATATATATATATATATATATATATATATATATATATATATATATATATATATATATATATATATATATATATATAATTATTATTAATGTGCTGATAGTAGGTGTCTAAGTTCAAAATATTAATTGATAAAATTTATTATTGATTTAAATATTAATAAAATTCTACAAAATTTTATACAAATTTGTGTTATAAAAAATCTATTTATAATAGAAATGTAATAAGTGATAGAATTTACAACCACCTTATATCCTTAACATATATATTATTCACTCATCCGTCATGCATTATTTCAAAATTCATATTTAGTACACCATGAATGATAAAATATATTATTTTACATGATATATTGTCATACATGTAATTGGTGAGGATCATATAAAAGATATATTTAATATATGAGAATGAAAGAGAATGTATTATGTAATAATAATTTATATAATATTTAAAAATCATATTAATTATGATTTTAATCTTTCTTTGATCAAAATTCATAAAAAAGAAAAGGATTAATGCATTTTTTTATTCTTTAATTTATTTAAGGTTTTATTTTGATTTCTTATTTAATAAATGTTATGTTTTAATCTCTCAAAAATTATTCCGTTAATTAATTTAAATTATTCCGTTAATTAATTTAGTCAATTCAATTAATTTTTTATGTAAATATATTTTGTGAGACAATATTGATATTGTTCACCCTAAATTTTTCTTTTTAAATTTTAACTATTTGAAGTTTCGGATGAGTTTTACACATTTGAATTTTGAGACTCTATAAACTATAATGGTACAGTATCTATATTTAATATTTTTTACCTATGTTTATCTTCTTCACTCTTCATCGTTATTTTCATTAATCTTCATCTAAATTTCAGAAAAATTTCAAAAAAAAATTAAAATTCTAAAATTCCTTAATATCAATTTTTAGATACAAACAAATCATTGACATTAAACTGTGCAATTACATTTTGTTATTCCTATTTATATTTATCTTCTTTTTTCAGGAAGATGAAAGGGTGTGCTTGAAAAGGAAAAGGAGATTATCGAAGTTTTAATTAAAACGTGAATTGAATTGTCATGAATTAACCATAATTTGAAAATTCCTACAGCAAAACTTTAAGCAAATAATAGAAATAAAAATTGGGGATTGAAAACTTAAAGGACGTTGAAAAAGAGTTTTGGTGATGATTATGTGTAAAATAATATAGATATTTCAAATTTATTTCGCCATAAAAAGGAGTCTAACAAGAGTTTTGGTGATGCTTATGTTCATTATTTGAGTGTTTGAGTGTCGTTAAGATTCAGGTGAATAAATCTGATGCTTTTAAATGTTTAAATGTTTTGTTTTTATAGATTAACTAGTTTGTCCGCTTTTTTATTGCGCTAATGCGTGCAATTTTTTTATGGTGTTTTCGACATATATTCCATTAAAAATAAAATTATTTATGAACAATTACAAAAAAAATAAAAATATAATAATACATATAATATCACAATGTAGAAATCATACAAATTATAAATAGATATAAAATAATAAACAATTAATATTCACATATTTTACAATAAAAGACATTAATAATGTTATTATTATTTTTCATGATCGATGTTGTGTTCAATAAAAAAAGCATATTTAGAAAAGAAAATAATGTGGTAACTGTTACTTGTTTTTGTAACTTACTTGTTTCTTATAACTTATCTGTGGATGTTGTAACACCCCAAATTTAATCAAAATATTTTAATTTATTTATTTAATTGAGAATATTTGTATTTTGGTGTTTTCAGTGTTTTCGGTGGTTTTGAGAATTACTGAGAAAATGTGCATGTTGGACTATTTATTTAATTAATAGTATACTATATGAGAATATTAGTATTATTATTGATTAAAATGAATATAAGAGAAATAAGGGTAAATTAGGCAGTATGAAGAGTTAGTAAGGGTGTTATGGGAAAGCCCAATTTGTGAGGCTCAAGACTAAGTTAGACAAAATTGAGTTCTGAAAGGAAATCAGATATCATTTTGTGTTTAACGTGAAAGTTTGTGGCTAGAGCTCTGAAGGAAATGCTGGAAGAAGAAGATCCCAAAGATTAATCGTGAAAGTTGCGAATCGACTAAGGTATGAGGAATATCGCATTTCATGATTTTCCATGTATGCATTTCGGTGTGTTTATGGTTGATTTAAGATTTAAGGTATTTTGGGTTGGTTGTGGGGAAATAGGGAAATTGGTGATAAGGCTTTGAGGTTATGGTTAATGGTATGTAACACTGAATATTGATATGAGAAAGGAAACCTTAGGCCTTTATGGCCAAAACCTTAGATCGTTATATGTCTTCCCATATGGGATAGAATATTTGATATTTGAAATTACGATGCCTTCGGAGCAATTGTAAGAAAATTGACGGTAGACCCTGGAGGTTAGTGGTTAGTATTCTTGACCCTTTGAGTGTAGAGATGAGAAATAATGATTTTTGCCTTCTTGGCCAAAACCTTGGATGGTGATATGTTTGACCCTGTAGGAATAAGAATGTTCATATGTAAGTAACTTTGATGCACTCAGAGCAATTGCAGGAAAATAATGATTTAGGCAGTGCAAATGTTGCCGGATTGACCTAATAAATCGTAGGTTTTGCGCCTTTATCGCCGTAGGACCTGAGGGATGATTTAGGGATATTTTGGGGAATTAAGGAAGTGAATCGTGTGGACTTTTGGGTTGATTTAGGTTCTGGAGAGTAACAGCGTTTTGCTGTTCGTCACGACTATTCATGTTTTTGGTCGAAATTGTTTTGGACGTAACTTTTGATCCGTAAGCCCGTTTTGACCCCCGTTCGAAGCGTTGGAAAGCTAATAAATAGGGCTATAACATATTATAGATAAGGGAATTGTTTTCCCAATATTTATATATCTAATTATGTTTGAGAAGTCAATTGTGTATATGTTCTATTAATGAATCATGTTCTGGTTCAAGGATGTCTTGATGTTTTGATGTTGCGGTTTTCCTGATGAATTACCATGAGGGTAACTGTGATAATGTGATGAATTAACATGATTAGGACTGTGAAGTTTATATGATTGATAGGCGATAGTGTGAGGATTACCGCGAGTATAATTTGATAAATTAATATGAGATAATATGGGGTAGCATTATGAATTAATATGGGATAATATGTGATAATATGACTATGAGCTAATATGTGATTTCTACGTGATTATATGATGAGATGATGTGTGAGATTAATTATTATGATGAATTATGATTATATGATGTATGATGAATTATGATGATTTATGTGATGATGATGATTATTATGATGAATTATTTGATAACATGAGATATGATGATTTATGTGATGACGATGATTATTATGATGAGTTATATGAGATACGATGATTTATGTGGTGATGATGATTATTATGATGAGCTATGATGTATGAAGATGATTATTATAACAAATTATGATGACGTAGCATACGATGATGACTGTGTTGATGTGCTATGTTGTTTGATGCTGATGAATATGACGAATATGATGAATATGATGAATGATGATGCACCTATGATGTTATTATGAGGATTATTAAGAAGTGTGCATCATGCATTCATGTGCATCCGGACTTAGGTTCAGGACCTCGATTAATTTGACTTCAATCCCACTGTGTGGATGTGAAGTATTTTGATGTGCTCCGATCCTATTGATGGGGATCTATGGAGGGTTGATGGTCCAGTGTCCATCGCGTTGTGATGATTGGTACCACATGCATTGAGTCTATGTTGCATTTGCATTTGTGAGCCTTTGTGTATAATTATGACATTATGGCCTTTGAGGCATAATTGAAGAATATCAATGTGTTGAATATAACTATGAGTAATATGCCGTTTATGCATTAATTGTTATACATTGATTATTATGAATTGTCTTACTCACCCTGCCTGTTTGAATGTTACCTCCACGTGGGTAACATGCAGATGAGCAAGTTTAGCCGTGGATGCCGTCGAGGAGTATTGTGACGTTTTAGAGTCGTTAGCTTTTATAGGTAATTTAGAGGGTCTTGCTCTAATATGTAACATCGGGTTGGGTTCTTTGAGTTGATTGTATATCATTGGGTTATTTTACTGGTGTTCCCTTATGAGGAAAACATTGAGTTATGTTTTGAGTTCTGCTGTATATTATGTTTTGATGTATTTTGAGAAAACGCGTGTGTTACGGAGTATTGACCAATTTTGTTGACTTTGAGAAATGTACGCCCTTTGTTGCTTTTTAATGAAAGTTAATATTTTACACTGAAATCCGTGTTATTTTGTGGGGTAGAATAAGGATGTTACATTAGTTGTATCATAGCAGGTCGGTCCGGCCGGCCAAGTTGTCTAATGTTGTTGTTCCCTAGTATGCGACATGTGTGTGAAAACACTGTCGGTACAAGTTTGTTGCCTAACCTTTGTCTGCAGAAGTGGGAATGAAACAAGTGGGGGAGAAGTCGTGCTTCTCCAGGATGCTGCAAGTGTAGAGTTGTAGCTTAATGTGTGGTTGAACGCTCTTATAGTTTGGTAAAGATGGTTTATACCCTATCATGATTTTCGGTTGTCTATTGACAAATTGAGGAACTGATCAGCCTTAATCTGTTGTTGATAGTAGACGGGGTCATGTTGGATGGGATATGTGTGTCTTGCAAGCTTAGATGGCGTGAGCAGTGAATTGTTTTGAGTTAAGCTCAATGCTTAGAATTGTTTTGGAGATTCAGTGTAGGATGATGCCGAGATGCTTATTTTGATGGGAATTTTGAGTGTTACTGAAAGTGGGTAAGTTGGCGGTTTGCCGATTAATTGTGGTTGTCTGGAAGTTATCCTGACAACATTGTGATACACAGCTAGGACGTGAGAGCTCCATATTATATGTCAGTTTGGATGGTCGAAGAACTAAATGGATTGAGTAGTTTTGAGGCTTGTGTCTGATGTGTGTGTGTGTGCTAAGGCAACAGATTGTGAGGTCGGGTATATTAAAGGTGGACGATGACTTCTGATGATTATTAAAGAATGTCAGATGTGGAACAAAATATTGGTACAACTGAGTTTTAAAATATTTCAAAATTTGGAAA
Organism: Lathyrus sativus; assembly: GCA_963859935.3. Lineage (NCBI taxonomy): Eukaryota > Viridiplantae > Streptophyta > Magnoliopsida > Fabales > Fabaceae > Lathyrus > Lathyrus sativus. The sequence continues at coordinate 409,986,199 of OZ012741.1, read as the reverse complement.
TGTGTTGAATGGCCTTCTAAGTGTGAAATTGTTGTTGTACGTTGAATTCTGAGATCGCAGCTTTTTACGGAATCGAAATCGGACACCCGGAAGTCAGGTAACAGTCGAAAATAGAATTTCAGACTGTCAGGTTCGCTAGGACCTTCGCTTAGCGAACAGCCGCTCGCTGCTGTGTTCGCCTAGCGAGCATGTCCTGGGCAGAAGGATGTTGTTTTGGTATTTTTGTCATAACGGGAGAACCGTAACTCAGAATGACACACAGTTCGAAGCTTTGGAAAGCTAGTCCAATTATCTATGTGATGGTGAAGTAGTGTCATGGAATTAAGTTATTTATTAATGGAATATGTTTGGATGTTGTGGTAAGTGCAGAAGGTGCAGTTCGTGTTTCCGTCATAACTCGCAAATTGAGTGTCCGTTTGGCATGGGATTTTCCATACTTAATTGAGCGAGTCGGTGGTTGTGTTAACCGATGTTATTTTGATATATTCAAAGAGTATAAATGATCATGTTGAGCATCGGGAACTTGAGTTATCAGTGTTGGGGAAGAAGCAGGGATATGCCACTGTGCAGAAAGTTCAAAGAGTTTTTGGGAGAGCTGTCAACCGCTCGTGTGTTAATTTTTGCCAAATCCGACAGAACTATTCGTTGTGTTTTGTGATGCTTTATTGATGTGATTGGGAGATATGTTAAGTGCAACATCAGCGAGTTTTAGTTATGCTTTAAGGCAATTTAAAGCACATAAGAGGGATTATCTGACGAGTAATTTAGAGTTGGTTGTTGTTGTGGTTGTGCTGAAGTTGGAGGCTTCAATGGGTTAGTTTGAGATTTGAAATGTTTGGTGATCTCAAGAGCTTAAGGTATTTGTTTGATTTGGAAGAGTTGAATATGAGGCAGAGAAAATGATTGGGACTCCTGAAGGATTATGGTTTTGGATTGAATTACCATTCGGGTGAAACAAATGTGGTAGCTTATGCATTGATTTGGAAATCTTGGCATGTACCGATGAGGATGGTGAAAAGAGTTAGAACTGATTGAGCAATTTCGTGATATCATTTTGGGTTGTGAGAAGACTTCTTATGGGGTTAAGCTTAGCATGTTTGAGCTTACTAGTGGTGTTCTTGATGAGATTCAAGAAGGTCATAAATCTGAATTGAGTTGGCAGGTTGGTGGAATTTGATGAATTAAAGTCGAAGACTTGATTTGAGGATTTATGGAAATGGTACCATAAGATGTCGTGATAGAGTTATGTCCCAGATATTGTTGAGTTGGAATAAGAGTATTATTGGAAAAGGACATTGAGGTAGATTGAGTATTCATCTCGGTGCTATGAAGATGTAACCGGATTTGAGGAAATTATTTTGATGGCCATAGATGAAGACAGAAGTGGTTGAGTTTGTATATGCTGGTAAGACTTGTCGGAAGTCGAAGAATAAACCTCAGAGACCGTTGGCCCTGATGCAAGTTGGATATTCTAGGGTGGAAATCGGGTAGTATTTCCATGGATTTTGTGTTGGATTTTCCGAAGAATTGGAGGGATATGATTTTAATTGGGTGATTTTGGATAGATTGACTAGATTGGCTCTTTTCTTACCAATGAGGGTTAATCATTCTGTGTTGAAGCTAGTTGAGATGTACATCGATGAAGTTGTGAAGTTGTATGAGACGTCGTCGAATATTGTGTCAGATGGGAATCTGAGTTTTCATCGAGATTTTGGGAGAGTTTGCAGACGCTTTGAGTACCATGTTGAAGTTGAACTCTGCCTATCATCCGTGGACGGATGGACGGACAGAGAGAACTATCCAGTCTTTAGAGGATTTGTGGAGAGCTTGTATGTTGGATCAAGGTTGGTCGTGGGTAGTTAATTATCGTTGATTGAGTTACCTACAATAACAGTTAGCATTCTAGTATCAGAATGACACCGTATGAGGATTTGTATGGTAGAAGGTGTAGGACTCCTTCGTGTTGATATGATTCAGGAGAGAGTGTCGTGCTCGGACCTGAGAATTGTGTAAGGGACAACTGAAAAGATCAAGAAGATCCAAGAAAAAACGTGTTTTGAGAGTTACGATGGTGACTGGTGTTGGTCGAGCTTTGAAGTCTCGGAAGCACACACTGTGTTTTGTTGATTTGTATCGGAAGTGACATAGCGGAAGCATGGGAGAGGTAGCATGTTAGACTGTTTTACCGTTGTCGCTTGTGAATTTACATGATGTGGCATGTGCCTAAGTTGAAGAAGTACATTGATTCGGATGGATGGTCTACAAGTGAGAGGTAATTTGACTGTCGAGGCGTTGCTAGTTCAGGTGGATGAACAAGAAGCAACTTCGAGGTAAAGAGATTCCTTTGGTGAAGGTAGTTTGGGAGGACCAGCTGGAGAAAGTTGGAATTGGGAACTTGGAGATCAGTTGAGGGAGTCGTATCCGACTCTGTTCCTTGAGGCAATTTTCGAGGGCGAAAATTCTTTTAAGTTGGGGAGAGTTGTAACACCCCAAATTTAATCGAAATATTTTAATTAATTTATTTAATTGAGAATATTTGTATTTTGGTGTTTTAGGTGTTTTCGGTGGTTTTGGGAATTACTGAGAAAATGTGCATGTTGGACTATTTATTTAATTAATAGTATACTATATGAGAATATTAGTATTATTATTGATTAAAATGAATATAAGAGAAATAAGGGTAAATTGGGCAGTATGAAGAGTTAGTAAGGGTGTTATGGGAAAAGCCCAATTTGTGAGGCCTAAGACTAAGTTAGACAAAATTGAGTTCTGAAAAGAAATCAGATTTCATTTTGTGTTTAACGTGAAAGTTCGTGGTCGGAGGTCTGAAGGAAATGCTGGAAGCAGAAGATCCCAAAGGTTAATCGTGAAACTTGCGAATCGACTAAGGTATGGGGAGTATCGCATTTCATGATTTTCCATGTATGCCTTTCGGTGTGTTTATGGTTGATTTAAGATTTAAGGTATTTTGGGTTGGTTGTAGGGAAATAGGGAAATTGGTGATAAGGCTTTGAGGTTATAGTTAATGGTATGTAACACTGAATATTGATATGAGAAAGGAAACCTTAGGCCTTTGTGGCCAAAACCTTAGATCGTTATATGTCTTCCCATATGGGATAGAATATTTGATATTTGAAATTACGATGCCTTCGGAGCAATTGTAAGGAAATTGACGGTAGACCCTGGAGGTTAGTGGTTAGTATTCTTGACCCTTTGAGTGTAGAGATGAGAAATAATGATTTTTTCCTTCGTGGCCAAAACCTTGGATTGTGATATGTTTGACCCTGTAGGAATAAGAATGTTCATATGTGAGTAACTCTGATGCACTCAGAGCAATTGCAAGAAAATAGTGATTTAGGCAGTACAAATGTTGTCGGATTGGCCTAATAAATCGTAGGTTTTGCGCCTTTATCGCTGTACGACCTTAGGGATGATTTAGGGGTGTTTTTAGGGCATTAAGAAAGTGAATTGTGTGGACTTTGGGTTGATTTAGGTTCCGGAGCGTAACAGTGTTTTGCTGTTCGTCATGACTATTCATGTTTTTGGTCGAAATTGTTTTGGACGTAACGTTTGATCTGTAAGTCTGTTTTGACCCCCGTTCGAAGCGTTGGAAAACTAATAAACAGGTCTATAACATAGTATAGATAAGTGAATTTTTTTCCCAATATTTTTATATCTAATTATGTTTGAGAAGTCAATTGTGTATATGTTTTATTAATGAATCATGTTCTAGTTCAAGGATGTCTTGATGTTTTGATGCTGCGATTTTCCTGATGAATTACCATGAGGGTAACTGTGATAATATGATGAATTAACATGATTAAGACTGTGAAGTTTATGTGATTGATAGGCGATAGTGTGAGGATTACCGCGAGTATAATTTGATAAATTAATATGAGATAATATGGGGTAGCATTATGAATTAATATGGGATAATATGTGATAATATGACTATGAGCTAATATGTGATTTCTACGTGATTATATGATGACATCATGTGTGAGATTAATTATTATGATGAATTATGATTATATGATGTTTGATGAATTATGATGATTTATGTGATGATGATGATTATTATGATGAATTATTTGATAACATGAAATATGATGATTTATGTGATGACGATGATTATTATGATGAGTTATATGAGATACGATGATTTATGTGGTGATGATGATTATTATGATGAGCTATGATGTATAAAGATGATTATTATAACAAATTATGATGACGTAGCATACAATGATGACTATGTTGATGAGCTATGACGTTTAATGATGATGAATATGATGAATGATGATGCACCTATGATGTTATTATGAGGATTATTGTGAAGTGTGCATCATACATTCATGTGCATCCGGACTTAGGTTCAGGACCTCGATTAAGTTGACTTCAATCCCACTGTGTGGATGTGAAGTATTTTGATGTGCTCCGATCCTATTGATGGGGATCTATGGAGGATTGATGGTCCAGTGTCCATCGCGCTGTGATGATTGGTACCGCATGCATTGAGTCTATGTTGCATTTGCATTTATGAGCCTTTGTATATAATTATGACATTGTGGCCTTTGAGGCATAATTGAAGAATATCAATGTGTTGAATATAACTATGAGTAATATGTCGTTTATGCATTAATTGTTATACATTGATTATTATGAATTGTCTTACTCACCCTGCCTGTTTGAATGTTACCTCCACGTGGGTAACGTGCAGATGAGCAAGTTTAGCCGTGGACGCCGTCGAGGAGTATTGTGACGTTTTAGAGTCGTTAGCCTTTATGGTTAATTTAGAGGGTCTTGCTCTGATATGTCACATCGGGTTGGGTTCTTTGAGTTGATTGTATATCATTGGGTTATTTTACTGGTGTTCCCTTATGAGGAAAACATTGAGTTATGTTTTGAGTTCCGCTGTATATGTTGTTTTGATGTATTTTGAGAAAACTCATGTGTTACGGAGTATTGACCAATTTTATTGACTTTGAGAAATGTACGCCCTTTGTGGCTTTTTAATGAAAGTTAATATTTTACTCTGAAATCCGTGTTATTTTGCTGTAATATCTGTGGGGTAGAATAAGGGTGTTACAGATGTTGTCAATAATACGTGTTTCCTCTCTCTCTCTGTCTCTCTTTTTCTCACTTTCTCTTCGTCTCTCTCTAACTCTTTTTTTAAATCACTCTTCAGTCTCTCTACCTCTCTATATATTTCAATCTCTTTTGCACATGACATTCATTTATTCCTCTTTCTTTGTTTTGTTAAGTAGTTAATAACTGGTTGTCATTAAAGGAAAAATCATGACGAAAACATAAACACAAATACCTTCAATCTTTAAACGATATTCAATCCTTAATGTCATTCATAGCCTTAGACTTGACATTATACAAAATAAAAAACTCTAAAGCCTATATTTAATATTATCTGATACAAACTGTAGTTTTATTTGTGAATGTGAATCCTATAGATGACAAGATTAGAGATTATTCTCAATAAGAACCTACACAATATAATTATGTATCATATATTTTTTGGATATTTTAAAAATGATCAATTATTTTCTGATGCATTGATAAAAAGAAAATAAAATAAAAATATATAGTTCAAGTTTGTATTTCTGAGGAGTTGAACGGTGTTATAGTAAGTGACTTGACTGGTGAGAATGGTGCGTGGGACAGGAAGTTAACGCAGCCATGGATTTCTATCAAGATTACAAACAAAATGTAGGTTGACATACCTTTAGAAGTAGGAAATAGAATAGATGAATGTGCTTAGAATGGTAGAAAATTAAATAGTTTCAATAAGTTAATAATAAAAACAATACATGTTTACCTATATATATATATATATATATATATATATATATATATATATATATATATATATATATATATATATATATATATATATATATATATATATATATATATATATATCTTAGATTGATAATTGGTCAAATATATAGTTATATACAATGGTTTGTAAGAATTCTAACTTTCTACAAAACTTTTTTTTATGTTTATACTACATGTAATCACAACCACACATTGGCAGTATACAAAACTCACACAATTTAAAGATTCAATAATAATGGAAAGAAAGACAAAATTTCATGTGAAAGAGAATTTAGTAAAAATTAACAATTCGTGAGAGAGAGAGAGAGCGAGATAATTGTTTAAGAAGTTAAAGATAAGGATGATAAAAGATTGTGAAAGTTTTAAATTGAGAATGAAACAATTATTATTTACTAAATTTATTTTGTATATGTGGTTGGTTTTAAAATAACAATTAGAGGTCAAATATGTAACAAATATATGTTAGCCCAAAATGCTATGCTGTCTTTATCTATAGACTAGCGTCCAGAAGGGCACTCACGTGCCCGAATGTCCGCTTTTTATAATACTCACACGTGTCAAATATAAATTATATTATTATTTTTAATTAATTTTCATTTTATTATTTATTACTTTTAAAATAATAGTAATACATAATGGTATAAAAAATAATAAATCATCACATTACTTTCATTTGTTAAAAAAAAAGTTAAGATTTAAAATAAAAATTAAAAAGGGTATATTTGGAAGAAAAAAAAAACTACACTAAAATCGTGTTTTCCCTTTATATATAAGTATAGATATAGATAGGTATAGATTAATGTTTATATCACATTGTAGAAATTATACAATTTAAAAATTGAGATATTGTTTATATTTTAAAAATTTTGCAAATTACACAGGTAAAATTGGAACAATAATAGATAAAGATTCAAGAGAAGAAATCAAATTTTATAAAATTAATAAAAATAGTCATTCTTATTTGATCATAGAAATTAGGACGCACCTTTTTTTTCTTTCCTAAGAGATAATGATTCATTTTTCTTCTACAATGAAGAGAAAAATTAAAGTATTAGACATTAAAAAAATTCAATAATCTCAATTTTCAAACCCCAATTTCACATACGGACTGGTTTCTGTAAAAAGAACAAAACAGTAAATAAAAATAAATAAAAACACTAAATCAAAAAATTAGATTGAAGAATCTAAATACCCTAATAATCAAATGTAACAGAAAAATATTGTGTGATTCGCAATCCATATTATATCATCTGCAAATTGTAGATTTCTCTTTTCTACCATCATCATGAATATTGTCTGGATTCCAATTTTTCTCATGCAGTCTTCCTTCTTTTCTATTTTTTACTTATATGGACCTAATGAGTTAGAAATGAAAAACATAAATTATAAGGAGAAACTATTTAAATTAGAAGTTAAAGTGAATTTTCTTTTCAAATAACTAATTGCTTTGTACAATATTCAAATATAAAATGGAGGGAGTAGTTAACTTTTATTTGTGTAACTTCTAAGTAATTTTAAAGGGTAAAAGAGGAAAGAAAATAGGCTACACCAAAAAGATGTTTTGCCTTTATATATTGTTATAGATTAATTGTCTTTTCTTTGTTGGTTTTTGGAATTAAAGTCCTAGAAATTTAGATTTGTTAGTTTTTGAAATTTTAATTTTTCTAGAATTTGAAGGAAGATTAATGGAGATAGTGATAAAGATGAAAATGAAGAGGAAAAAGAAGACGAAAATAGGTTAAAAAAAACATTATGTGTTGGATGGTGTACCATTATAGTTTATAGAGTTTCAAAATTTAAACGCGTAAATTTTTTTTAAAAGATCAAATGGTTATAATTAAAAAATAATAAAATCTATGATAAATACCCAAAAATATTGTTTCATCTAAAATATTTATAGTTAAGAGTTAACATAATAGATTAAAAGATTAAAATATAACATTAATTAAATAAGGGATTAAAGTGAAATTTTAAATTAAATTAACTAAAAGAATTAAACTAAATTAAATGTAACCAAATATTTAAATCATTTTTTAATAGAGTAACCAAATTTGACATCTCATTTTTATTAGAGTAATCAAAATTAATAACTGAAAACCAATCCACAAGTGTTCTATCTAGGCAGTTCTATTCAACATTTGGTGTAAGTCCTTCAATCTAGTTGTCTCAGAGCCAAATCAATCAGTTTTCAAAATCACTGTGGATAAAGAGGAAGACAAGACAAAAATTCTGAAAGGAATTCCCTATATTTTTCGTAATTCTTTGTTTTATTCTCCAAGAATGGAATGGGAACTCTAGAGTTCCATCAAGTTCCTATTTGGATACAATTTTAGGGTCTACTTATGAGTGGAAAAACTCCCTAAATGGGATTGAAACTAGGAGAAAAGCTAGGAGAAGTTTGGGAAGCAGACTCTGAAGTATGAGTATTTTTAAAATGGTGAAGTATCGGTATTAAGTACGCATTTGTATCGGGTACTCGTACCGTACTCGTGATATTTTATTTTTCTCTTATTATTTGATTTTGAATGAAATTTGTGGTTTTCTCAAATGTCAATATAGTATGTTTTTGTTATTTTATCTTGACATTATTTTTTATTTTTTTTATTTTTTTATAGTGACATTTTGTTATGAACTTAACAATTTAGTTTTTTACTCATACATTTTATAGAAATTTCTTATTTCTTATTAATGTACCCGTACTTTTATTTAAAAAAATGTGTATCCTATACTGGTGCTAATACCCGCACCTGATACTGTACCCGTAGAGTAGTTTTTCAGATGCCCGATAGATCAACCATAAGCAAGGCTAAGGTTAAGCTTAGGATGTATAAACCTATCAAACTTGGCATGTATATTGGGAGCAAGACAAATGGTATCAATTGAGTAGACTTTAGGTATGAAAAACTCCCTATGTTCCGCTTTTGTTGCGGTTTCATCTGCCTTGCAAAGGTACGGGTATGTACCAGGTACGAGTACTTGTACGAAATATGTTGTTTTTAGAAAAATTTAAGTACGGATACACGAGTATAAATTCATATGTACTCTGATTTCTCTCAGCAGAAGATGAAGAACTTGGTTGTGCAAGGAGTTTCAATGTAATGGATTGAAGTTTAGGGATTTAAGATCCATAACTTATCTATCATTCCTTTGGTTTTAAGGTCCATAACTTATCTATCATTCCTTTGGTTTTAAGATCCACGGATCTTGCAACAGATCAAATTGGCCAAACTATACCTCAGCACTTGAAAAACCCATTAAAAAAAGACTTAAACTATACCATTAAAGCAAAAAAAAATTAAGTTCATGTACCCAATATGTATCGAATATGTATCCATTGAATATCGAATTAAGAAACAATAAAGAAAAAATATATTGTGTCGGTACGTACCATACGAGTACCGTACGCGTATCGGTATCCGATATGTATCTGGTACCGATCCTTCACTTAAAATGGAGTCTCTATGCTTCACAGGGTCTCATAGGACATAATGAAGAACACTGTAAAAAAAACAACAGATCTTGGGCATGGTATCTCAGAATTTAACAACCTTGGACCCTATATCAAGACAAACCAACCTAGCGGGAAGCAAATTCAACAAACTGAAAGAAATTTTAGCAGTAATCCAACTAGGAAACCTAGAATTAGCCAATATATATATAATGTAGCAATATGATAAAGGCCTAAGGGTATGTATGAATCGGTAAATAATTAATGGAGTTGAATGAATATGATGAAATTCATTTCACCATGATTCATTCAATCTTCCATTTTTTTATTTTATGTGATTTTAATTGTATGAAATTGTTAGCTCGCCAATTCGACGATCCATATTTTGAGGCTATTTCATCTTGTTAAAGGACCTACAGGTCCTCCAAGGACTTAGAAAAATTGAAGTCTTGGAACTAGACATTTCGACCTAAGCAGCGAATTACCCTTCGAGCGAAATTTGGAAGTCGGGACGAATTGAGTTTTGAAATTTAAATATTGGAGGGAGTAGTTATATTTTTATGACTAAGAAGGACAAGTGGCGCTCATCGGACAAAGGATTGCATGCGGTACGACACTTGTCAGGAATAGATGGCCTAAGGAGGTTATTAGTAGTTACTATTATTATTATAAATAGGAGTCTTAGACATAAACTTAAGTGTGTTGTAATTTACTGTTGTACAAGTCACTCTTAAAATTACTCCAAGTATCTGAGTGTAGAGAAAGAGAGTATTGTAGAGAATGTACATGATGTAAACACACCATCCTTTATCTTTTCAATGAAGTTACTTTGTTTTCTCTACTTTTGTCAAGTACTTTTACATATTTATTTCGTCTTTCCTTTTGTTCACCATTACTACTTCGACTAAGTCTTTCTCTCCCAAAAAACCTTTATCTCTTTTCCTTCTCATAATTCTTCCTCCTTTCTTCTTTTAAACGTAGTGGATAGTTCTGCTCTTTTAAATTACTTCTTCTTGGTATTACCGAAACACATTTTTTAGATAGGTTCAAATAGAAATACCCTTTAGCACATGTCCTAGGATTTCGTATGGTCAATCCTGCAAGTTAGTCAATTTGATACCAAATTGATATACCAGAGGTTGTTTACCAAAAAACACGGTAAACAAAATGGCACGCCCAGTGGGACCGTGCTAAACAAAGAAAGTTTTGAGATCATAAAACTTTAGAAATATAAGCCTTATCAACTTGTCTTCAAAATACATTGTATGTTACTAAGAAGTGGCAGAATAACTATTGTAAACGAAGAAAGTTTAGTAAGACGTAACACTAGGAATATGGCGACGGAATCTGTTCAGCCAAATGGCCAGCAAAATGGCTCTAGTGAAGAAACAAGAAATGACGGAGCGTCGTCTTCAATACCATCGACAGGAGAGCAAGTAGGGCTCCCGGTAAGGCCTGTACCAACACCTTCGATACTAGGGACTGGGTCGACTGTAATAAGACCCTATACTCAGCCAGTATTGGAATATATCGGGCCCCAAGTGTCCAATCCTCAAACACCATTAGGAGGAAGCCCACTGTCTAGACAAAATCCTCTTCCTCGGTTGGTACAAATACCCAGGAATCCAACATATGGAATGCCTACAACTGTGATGCAGGGGCTTCAAAATGCTCCCCCCCATCTTTTCAGATAACCCTGTGACTTCTCCGCTGCAAGGATCAAGATCTGGTGTGAACATTGGTCGAAGTTTCCAGGGCCAGAGTCTGGGATATTCGACGCAAGGCCCCAACTTGACCAATACCTCAGTCGCATGCTTAAGGCAACAGATGGATGAGAGCAACATGCAAATGGTTCAGACTTTGTCCCAGACGATGGGCGAAATCTTCCAGCCATTGATCCATAACACAACCCAAACCAACCAACAATTGACGCTACAGTTGACACGATTGGCTGAGTTCATAGGAGTACCCCCTGTACCCAAAAATCAAAACCCAATAGCGAACGTCCCTCGACAGGACGTAAGAAACGCAAGAGAAATACACTTGGAAAACCAGGTTAGAGTCGAACCTCCTGTAGTTGAACCAACAAGAGAAAATCAAATGAACCAGGTCCATGTTCTAGACGAAGGAAACCAAGGAGTGATCATGATAAACCGAAACCAGGATGCGGATCACGTGGTCCAGGGAGTTCGACGCAATAACATAGCCATTGACAACAATCTAGCGGCCATGGTCGAAAGGATTATGGCTCGAAATGGAGTAAACAATGGTTTTACTCGGCCAAACTTTACATCCCCGATAGTATATTACATCCTTCAAACAGAGTTACCTCCTAGGACGAAAGTACCAAAATTTACTAAATTCTCAGGGGATACGACGGAATCTACTGTCGAACATGTGGCTCATTATGTGATAGAAGTCGGGAAAATAGCGAATGATGAGAGCCTTAGGATAAAATACTTTCCAAGTTCCCTCACAAAAAATGCTTTCACTTGGTTCACAACGCTGGCACCTAACACCATATGTAGTTGGGCCCAACTTGAACGCTTGTTTCATGAGCAGTTTTACATGGGCAAGACCAAAATTAGTTTGAAAGAACTAGCCAGCGTAAAATGTAAGCTTTCGGAGCCAATCGAAGAGTACCTTAATAGGTTTTTACTACTCAAGGCCAGGTGTTTCACACAAGTGCTGGAACACGAACTGGTCGAAATGGCCGCTGGAGGCCTTGTTTATTCCATTCGAAAGAAGTTAGACACCCAATACTTAAGAGATATGGCTCTATTGGCCGACAGAGTTCGACAACTCGAACGTTTGAAAGACGAGAAAACTAGATTTAGCAAGAGTAAGAAAGTGGTCTTTGTCGAAATCGATGACAATATCGAAAGGGCCTGTGAGGATTCTTTGAACCTCGACGAAAATGAAGTGGACCTCGCCGAACTTAAACAAGGTCCCCCTTATTCTTGTAAAGTATTAGCACCCCCACAGGAGAAGGGTTTTGTCGAATCAGAAAGGAATGATAGATTCCCAAAGAAAACATATACCTTCGACATCACCAAATGTGATGAAATTTTCGATTTGTTGATAAAAGATGGGCAAATGATAGTGCCACCTGGCGCTAAATTGCCATCGCTAGAGCAAAGAAAAAAGAGAGGTTTTTGTAAGTACCATAATTTTTTGGGTCATAAAACATCTCAATGTTTTCTTTTCAGGGATCTTTTTCAGAACGCAATCCAGGAGGGACGCTTGAAGTTTGGGGAGAAAGCCGCTAGCCAAATGAAGGTCGACACGGACCCTCTACAAGTGACAGGCGCTCACTACGCAGAGCCATTAGAAGCCAACATGATCGAGGTCACTGAAGGCCGCGACTTCTCAGAAAGCATGACAGAAGTTACTGATGACTTCATCAAGAATGCTGTGATGACAAAGGTCATAATGGGCTTTAGTCAAGGAAGTGAAGGAGAGATGGATGCTAGCAACATTGATGGGGTGGCAGACAATCCAAGATGGGAAATGGTGACCAAGGAGATGGGTGACAACTTCGTCGAAATGGACCAGGTTACTGAAGGTTTGGGTCTAAGCTTAAAGGGTTTGAATTTAGTCGAGGAGGTTGAGATCAACATGATGGAAATTACCCAACAAGAAGGTAAAGGGGACAGTGAGTCGAACAACCAAGAGGAAATCACTAAGGAGGCTTACCCGAAGCAAGAGGAAACAATTGTGGGTTTTCTTCACGGATGTCAGGGAAAGGGTTCCAGTGTGATGTTATGCCCAAAATGCAGCGCAATTTTCGACAAAAAGGCTGCCCAGAGGCTTGAGGGAACACGAAGGCTCAAGAAAAATAGGGAAATGCCTGAATTCGATGAACGAAGCAACTTGCTGAAAAGATCTAAACCCCACATCAGAGCCCCCAAAACAAGGCCTGCTAGTTTCAAACCCACTGTTGGAAACACCGATGGTAGGTGGATGAAACCTAACGAGGATAGACGACAAGGCAACAAAAGTGGAAGAATTTCGAAGTGAACAGGGGTTCCTCGGTTACCTATCAAACAGAATTCCAGTCTTCAAAGATGGCCCATGTATCCGAGAATTATAAGGGGAAAAACCCCATGTCTCGATCGCAGTGGAGGCGGGAACAACGGAAAAGAAAAGCTCTTAGAGAAGCGGCGTCGAAGGACAAGGCTGAATCTAGTACTAATCTCCCAACAAAAAATTAGAGAGAGTCGTTGAAGACATCAGCAAATCCTCCAGTGGACAGGAAGTTGTTCTCTGACCAGGTTGGAAGTCAGAGGGAGATCACTAGGGTCGATGACGAAATGACGGACAACTTCGACTCAGATTCTGACGATTCGCTAAATTTGTTGGTGAACGTAGTGTCAGTGATGCCAAAAGAATATGACAGAGTATCCGTGGTCGAAAACTGCGACACTGATGCAGACTTTGAAATGGCAGCACACAAACCCGTATGCTATTATATGATGAACAACGGCTGTGTCGAAGAGCAGAATGCTTTCTTTGAACGGCCCACTGAGGAGATGAGGAACCATTTGAAGCCGCTCTATATTACGGCAAAAGTAGAAAATACCCCAGTTAACAAAATTCTAATGGACTGAGGCGCAACTGTGAATTTGATGCCACATCTTATATTAAACAAAATCGGGAAGTGCGATGCCGACACCAAGCCACACAACATGGTCCTGTCCAACTATGAAGGCAAGGCAGGCTCGACCAGGGGAGTAATCCAGGTAGATGTCACCGTTGTAACGGTAACGCGGTCAACGATATTCATGGTTGTAGAAACTACAACCAATTACAACTTGTTACTTGGACGCGAATAGATTCATGGCGTGAGGGTAGTGCCATCCTCGATGCACCAAAGAATTGCAATTTGGAGGCCAGACGGCATCGTGGAAAATATTGAAGCTGATCTAGGGTACTTTAAGGCACCCATCAACTATGTCGATCAAAGGCACTTCGACAAACACTTGGCTGGTATAAGTCCTTGTGGACCAGCGGACTTCGATTTCAAGCCAGATGACGAAGTATTTGGCTCGTTATACTTACATCATATAGACGGTTTCCGTTGGGATAGAGAGGTGCCAGGAGAAAGGCTTCCATACCTTGGAACCTTGCCAGTGGACCCCACGGGATGGGGAAGTGATTTCAGTAATAATGACTGAAGCCGATGCGCTTCGAAGGATTTCAGCTTATGTGGCCGAAACTAGACTACAAACGACCTCGGAGGCTGTCAAAAGGGAAATGGCCACAGAGGCCAATAAAGAAGTTCTTCAGAGAGGCTATAAGGAAGGCTTCGACATGGAATTATCTGATGGAACCCATCAAGAAAGCAAAAGGCTTGACGCTATCTATGACGACGAGCCTTTGGGTTTCGAGAAAGATCCCTTGGCAGAGGATGCCAAGATGCTTACGCAGGACCCGCTAGAGGAAGTCGACTTAGGAGATGGCGTTATCAAAAGGCCAACTTATATTAGAGCCAACCTCGACACTCAATTCAAAGTTGAGGTCATCCAGCTGTTGCGAGAATAGAGAGACTGTTTTGCCTGGGATTATGATGAAATGCCAGGATTAAAAAGAGAATTGGTGGAACATAGACTGCCAATCAAGCCTGGCAAGAAACCAGTCAAACAGAGCCCAAGGCGTTTTGCTCCAGAGGTTCTATCAAAAATAAAAGCGGAAATCGAAAGACTTCTGCGGTGCAAATTCATTCGCACAACCAGGTATGTCGAATGGCTTGCTAATATTGTGCCAGTTATTAAGAAAAATGGTTCCTTGAGAGTCTGCATAAACTTTAGGGACTTAAACTCAGCAACTCCTAAGGATGAATATTCGATGCCGGTGGCAGAAATGCTAGTCGATTCAGCCGCCGGCCACAAATATCTTAGTATGTTAGATGGTTATTATGGTTATAACCAAATCTTCATTGCCGAGGACGATGTTCCCAAAACAGCGTTTCGTTGTCCAGGGGCCATAGGCACCTACGAATGGGTAGTGATGCCTTTTGGCCTAAAAAACGCTGGGGCAACATACCAACGAGCAATGAATCCAATCTTCCATGACTATATAGAATCTTTTATGCAGATATATATTGATGACATTGTGGTTAAATCTGTATCAGGAAAAGATCATATAGATCATCTTCGACAATCCTTCTTAAGGATGAGGAAGTTTTGCCTCAAAATGAACCCTCTAAAATGTGCGTTCTTTGTGCAGGCGGGTGACTTCTTGGGTTTCGTAGTCCACAAAAAGGACATCGAAATAAACCAAAACAAGACGAAGGCCATTATGGAGACCAAGGCACCGTCAAATAAAAAGGAATTACAATCCCTGTTGGGCAAGATTAATTTCTTAAGGAGGTTCATATCGAACCTAAGCGGCAAAACACAAGCTTTCTCGACGTTGCTTCGAGTCACCAAAGAAGGGTATGAATGGAGGAAGGAACAACAAGAAGCTTTCGACAAAATCAAAAGTTATTTGACTAATCCTCCAATCCTCTCTCCACCTTGTCGATATAAGAGCATGAGGTTGTACATAGCTGCGTCACACAAGACTCTGGGAAGCATGTTAGCTCAAGAGGATGAAAATGGCACAGAAAGAGCCATTTACTACCTTAGTAGAGTCCTAAATGATGCAGAGACTAGATATAGCGAAGTAGAAAAGCTATGCCTATGTTTATATTTCTCGTGTACAAAATTAAAACAATATATAAAGCCTGTTGATGTTTTTGTCTCTTTGCACTTTGATGTTATAAAGCACATGTTGTCTAAACCTATTTTGCATAGTCGAATAGGTAAATGGGCATTAGCGTTAACGGAATTTTCCTTAACATATAAACCATTGAAAGCAATTAAAGGGCAAATAGTGGCAGACTTTATTGTCGACCACTCCGTAGATACAAACGCTTTAAATATGGTCGAACTAGAACCTTGGAAGTTGTACTTCGATGGTTCCAGCCATAAGAAGGGAACTGGAATAGGCATTCTAATTATTTCTCCTGACAAAATTCCAACACAATTCAAGTATAGAATAGGTGAGCCATGCTCCAACAATGAGGCGGAATACGAGGCTTTGATAGCTGGACTTGAAATTCTGTTGGAATTGGGGGCAACTAGAGTCGAAATAATGGGAGACTCAGAGTTAGTCATAAAACAATTGACAAAAGAATACAAGTGCGTCAAAGAAAGCCTCATCGTGTACTTTGTAGTAGCAAATATGCTATTAAAGAAATTAGAAGAGACTATTATTCGAAATATACCACGACTACGAAATCAGGTGGCCAACAATTTGGCCCAAATAGCATCAGGATACAAGGTGCCCTGCGAAGACCTACGAGAAGTAATCCAAGTCAGAAGCAATGTAGTAGCTGTGGCACTGCAGCCATCAAATTTGAGGGCTGCAAAGTTCAGTTTTGCCAACGAAGAAACCTTCGAGATCTTTACAATTGAATCGATGTCGTATGGGGACTGGAGAAGACCGTTGGTCGAATACCTCCAAAATCCTTCAAGCACCACAGAGCGAAAAATAAAATACCAAACACTGAGCTACGTCCTCCTAGGAAACGAATTATTCAAAAGAACTCCTGAGGGAGTTTTGCTCAAGTGTCTAAGTGAATCTGAGGCGTATCTAGCATTATCATCAGTCCATAGTGGAGCATGTGGGGCACACCAGGTAGGCCAGAAGATGAAATGGCTACTATTTCGCCAAGGTGTATATTGGCCTACAATGCTGAAAGATTGTATCGAATTTGCCAAAGGCTGCCAGGAGTGCCAAATACACGCTGGTATACAACATGTTCCAGCAAGCGAGTTACACTCCATAATTAAGTTGTGGCCATTTAGAGGATGGGCTTTGGACCTAATAGGAGAAATTCGACCCGTGTCCTCGAAAAACCAGAAATTCATCTTGGTGGGGATAGACTACTTCACCAAATGGGTCGAGGCGGTACCCCTGGCGAAAGTAGACCAAGACGATGTGATTGAATTTATTCAAAAATATATTATCTTTAGATTTGGTCTGCCAGAAACGATAACAATAGATCAAGGATCAGTCCTTACTGGTCGAAAAATGCAAGAGTTTGCCAGAGAAATGGGATTCAAATTACTACGCCCAAGCCAATGGCCAGGTCGAGGCAGCAAACAAGGTAGTAATTGGAATGATAAAAAAGCAAGTAGGGGGTAAGCCAAAAAACTGGCATAAAACCCTAGACCAGGTCCTATGGGCATGTCGAACATCCCCTAAAGAAGCTACCAACACTACACCTTATCGATTGACCTTTGGCCATGATGCAGTATTACTAGTCGAAATTCTTGTGTAGTCGGCCAGGATTCAGAGGCATCACGAAATTCCTCGCGAAATCTATTGGGACATGATGCTCGACGAGCTAGTGGATTTAGACGAGGAAAGGTTAAGAGCTTTGGAACTCTTGAGAAGGTAAAAGAAAAGAGTGGAGAAATCCTATAACAAGAGAGTCAAAGCAAAGACCTTTTTGATTGGAGATTTAGTTTGGAGGGTAATCCTGCCAATGGATCAAAAGGTCAGGACATTAAGCAAATGGTCCCCGAAGTGGAAAGGACCGTTTCAAATCTCAAAAGTCTTCTTGAATGGGGCATACGAAGTTGAGGAACTTAGCAATGATAAACGAATCCTAAAAGTAAACGGTAAGTATTTGAAAAAATACAAACCAACGCTTCGAGAGGTAAACATTTCAACAAAGTAATATAAAGCTAATAAGTAGGGCCATAAATGGCATCAATAAAATGTGCCAAAATGGCTTAGTCTTTACGAATACAGCAATAGAAACATGGCTTACAAATGCCAGAAAATAAACATTAAACATTTCAGAAATCTAAAAAGGAAGGTTGGCCTTCATCTTGAGGTAGCTTGCCTTCTGAGCATCGAGACGACTCTGGAAAGAGGCCCTGTCGGTTTTCATTTGCGCAATCTCGGCTTCAAGTTGTCGAGCCTCCTCGGCAAAAAGGACGGCATGATCAAGCTCTGTCGGCAAGGAAGAATCATCGAAGGAAGACAGCTCAGTGTTTCTCTTCTGAGCTATGGCTATCTTGCTGCGAAGTTTTCTGATCTTACGCTCCCAACAAGCGATGCTCGTTTCGTTCTCAGTAATCTCCTTTTGATTATTAGCCTTTTGCTCCTCCAGCGCTGCAATTTTGTCCTCACAATACGCAACGGCAGTCCAAGCAGCAGCCTCACTACCTGACTTCTCAGATATATCCTTTTCGAACTGAGGCAAGATCCCAAAGTCAGTATGAACCTGGTCGATCAATGTCCTAATTTCTTGGATTACGGCCGCAGCCTCAGCGGAGATCGACTGAAGGTCCACTTGCTGTAGGAGAGCTTTCAAAGAAAGGTAATGGACTGGACCCATTTGCAAGAGAGAAAAGAGGTCCCCTTTGAAAATCTTGTTCTTTACTTTCTCAAGAGCACTGTTGATTGGAGTTGAAGTTGGACCTTCAGAAGTCGAAGTGCTTTGAGATTTTCCTGAGGAACTATTTCGCCTACGGAGGAGGAGTTAGATGTACTGTCGACGGTCGGACGCTTTTAGAGCCTCAAGTTCTGCCGCAGTAAGATCTGTCGCACTCTTGACAGGCATCGCTTCCGCTTTTGCGGGGGTGTTGGCAGGAGCAATTGGAGCTGTTTCAACAGGCTTAGCTTGCTTGGTGGGAGGACTCTCGACAACAGTTTCTTTAATTGGGACAGAATTGGTAGTATCCTCTTCCTCTTCTTCTTCGACGTCTTCCTCACTAGACTCTTCCAACTCAGATTGATGCGTGGCTCTATCTGCCGTATCCTTTTCCTCCACAGGTTTTTCATCAACCTCCATTGTGGTACCCTGAGGCGAACCATCAACAGGATTTACGCCCTCATCCAAAAAGTTCTCTTCTTCACCTGCTTCGATGGGATTCTGGGAATTGTTCCCCTCGTCATGATCAGACCCATCGGTTTGAGATTGTTGGGTGACAGCTTTTAAAGGAGAAGGCAGGGGAACCAGAGGAATCTCAGGTTTATTGATTTCCCCAAGAGAACTCACACCAGAACCTAAGTCCGAAGAAGGACGATAGGTGGGCTCACCTCGACTGTTCAAAGGATAAGCCTCAAGAAGAGATGTAGTTGGGATGCTTTCTGTCATCACAACGTCAGTCTGAAAAGAAAGAATCTAAACATGAGAAAAATAATCCAAAAGCAGTTTGAAATTCAAACAGAAAGAAGTCGAAGATAGGAGTTGGACCTTAGGGCCTTCATCAGCCGGACTGGAGTTGTCGCTTTCAACAGCAGTAGTTTGGGGAATTGGGGGACCTTCGGCAGGAGCCTTACCAAGGTCTGCACAATGAGCTTGTTGTTGCACCCCAAAATTTGACCAACAATTATTTATTCACTGAGTGTTTGAAAGTTGATACCTTCATCAGACAGTTCAAGAGATCCTAAGAGAAGTTGGTTGAAAACCAAGGTTGTGTGTCTCACAGCTTGAGAGTTGTGGGTGCTCCTCAGATGACTCTGAGACTTTGAGAATGAACTTGATGTTTTGAGAAAGCCTATGAGATGTCTTGAAAGCCATCATGAAGTCTATAGAAGTCATTGTGCAAGGATTCAGAAGATTCAACCATGAATGGTAGAATTAGGGTTTTGACTGGGTCAACCCTAGGATAACTGAAAATTTGGAGAAGGTTGAGACCTAATCCAAGGGCCATGAGATCATGGAATGATGCATAGAGATGTTATAAAGATGATTCCTAGGCCAACTCATCATGATTGAGGAGTTTGAGAAGTTTCAAGTCAGGGTTTCCAAGGATTGTCAGTGAAAAAACCCTAATTTGATCCCTATCTTCCAGGCAGTTTTAGATCAAGATGTGATTGATATCTCATCTTCCCCACAACATGAATGTTGTAGAGCTTGTTCTTAGCTTTAATTTGAGTGGTGGAAGTACTTGATAGGAGTTGCAGAGCTCAAGTTATGGTTTTGACAAATTACAGGTCAGCTGAGGTGTGTGAATCTGGGTCCTTGAAAGTCACCCAACTTGCAGACAACGTTTGCCCTAGTAGGATGATTCCTATGATCTCTTGGTAAACATTAATGTTGAAGGGCATCTTCTTAGCTTTAATTTGAGTGGTAGAAGTCCTTGATAGGATTTGTGGAACTCAACTTATGGTTTGAACAAGACAGGGGTATTTTGGTCATTTGGCAGTTATAGGTCATTTTAAGCAAAGGCCATATCTCCTATTTCCAAGCCTCAAATGGAAAAACTCAAAACATGAAAGTTGTTCAAAATGTGATTTTAAGTCTACAAAAGAGGTCATGAATTGTTGGAAAATCTCATAGCATGGATTTTCATGATTGGTTAAAAATGACCTAAAAAAAGGCTTATAAGTTAAAAAGTTGAAATTGAAATTTGGTTTGGGAGATCCACAAATCCAAAATAGGTCATCCAATATATCATTTTAATTGGAAACATCATTTTGAGAACATTGGTTTAAACACAATTTTCATTTGAGGCTTTAAAATGGGACATGCTTTGGAAAATTGTTACTTGAATCTTAAGGCAACTTGAGAAATCTTCACACAAGGCAAATATGAGCTGATTTCTTTGCACATATCTTCTCAATATCTCATGTAAAGGTATTTTGGCACAAAATTACAAGGCATAAGGCATGATACATGAGATTTTCAACTTACCATCACATGAGATTTTCAAGCACTTTCTAGCTCATTCTAGAAAGATCTAGGAGTTTCCATTGATGGTTATATAAAGAGTGAATCATGATGAGTAAGGGGTTGGTGAAAGTTGGAGAATTGAGTGGAGAAGAGTGAGGTTAGAGCAAGGTTTTCAAGAGGTTCCATTATTGCAATTCAAGCTCGAGTTCACCATTGGAGGCTTCTTCCATCCAAGTTTTTGCAAACAGAATCATTTCCACCATTGGAGGATCATCTGGAAGAAGAAGCAAGCATTGAATCGTGCCATACATCATTCTACCATAACTTCTTGACAGGTTGGTAAATGCATTCATACCTCTTTAATTATGCATAGATAGCTTAGATGCTAGGTATAGAATTGTTAAGAGAGGATAGATGATCAAATCCTGAGAATTAGAGGGCATTCCATGGAGTTTCATAACAGGTGCAAGAATCTTTCATGATCGGGAATAGGCTGGATGTTAGGTTTTAATGCACGATTGATGGTTCATTATGATGAGCATAACATGTAGAACAAGATTGGGTCATTAATCGAGAGTTTTGATAAGGTTGATCTCAGTGAGATATGGTTGTACCAAGATCTTCTAGCTTTCTGTTAGGATGATCCAGGAAGAATTAATGGAAATCACTCGTATAGCTTTGTTCCTTGTAATGAGTAGTCCATTTCCCTTTTGGAATTTTTGAAAATCATCAAGTGTGGAGAGAGAACGAGCAAGAAGAAAAACCATGCATGGGGGCTGCTTCTGAAAACCCTAGAAATCCATTTGGGGACGATGGCCTTCAGCCCTTGGATTGGATCCTGAAGCTTGACCTATTACTCTAATCCAACGGTCCAGATTAATTAAAGAAAACGTAGGGAAATTCAAAGAAGCCAAACGCACCGTTTTGCTAAATGAAGCGCGTATGGGCTTATCCAGAATGCTATCCACACCACCCCTTTGCAGCCCATTCAGTATTTTAACTAGCGTGTCTTGCTTATCACACCCCCTCCCCTTTATTTCAATTCTTTTATATTTTAATTCCTTTAATATTTCTTGCATTTATAAAATTCATAAAAAATCCAAAATTGAATATTTTTTAATTCTTCTTTTCTCTATAGGTTAGTGAATTTGCCTAGAAAAATATAAATAAATAAAATGTCCATTTTATTTTATTTTCATATTTTTAGCATATTTTTCATTTTAATAGCTTTTTAATATGTTTAGTTTGATATTCAATTTTGTAGAATTTGTTTTAGGACTTTCCCTTAGTCTTTTTAATTCATTCTTTTTGGTGTGATTAGATATTGAATCATAGTTCCCCATAGGATTTAATTCTTGATTTTTAGATTAAAATTTGATTAGTTTAATTAGGGTAGCATTAGGGTATCCTAATTAGGGTTTATGTTATGCATAGGTAAGGAAATTCATTTTCTTTAGATAGTTTTGTCTTGATTTTTGGGTAGGGGCATATGTGGATGTTATGGGTAGATGTTGTAGGCCCTTGTGAATAATTGATAGATTTTTCCCCCTTGGTTTAGTATTTTTTTAGGTATTTTCTGAAGTTGACTGATGATTTTGTCTGTCCTGTGGTTATCTGTTCATCTCTGGGGTTTATTTTGGGGAATTTGTTGTGGGGCTTGTGTTGTCTTGAAGATCTTGTTGAAGAGCATGATGAAGAGAAGATTGTAGATCAAGACTCAGAGACCCAGAGCTTGGCTTGTTCCCTGTCTGTGAGGTTTGAGATCCTGAAGTTTGAAGGAAGTTCATGGTACTTTCCTGAGGAAGGCACTATGAATGACTTTCATTCTTTCTTCTCACCTCTTTCTTAAGTATCCAATGATATTGGAGCCAACTTGTGAGTTTAATTTCTCCTGAGGAGGAATGTAAACTGATCACAGTTGTTGAGCCACATGGGATACAATTCCTAAGTGGAAGCCTCCCAGTACTTTCCTGAGGAAGGTCCTATGGGTCTATTCACTTAGTTCCACTAGTTCATCTAGGATTTCTTAAGTATCCAATGATGTTGGAGCCAACTTGTGAGTTTAATTTCTCCTGAGGAGGAATGTAAACTGATCACAGTTGTTGAGCCACATAGGATACAACTCCTAAGTGGAAGCCTCCTAGTACTTTCCTGAGGAAGGTCCTATGAGTCTGTTCATTTAGTTCCACTAGTTCAGATAGGATTTCCTAAATATCCAGTGATGTTGGAGCCTGCTTGTGAGTTTAGTTTCTCCTGAGGAGGAATGTAAACTGATCACAGTTGTTGAGCCACATGGGATACAATTCCTAAGTGGAAGCCTCCCAGTACTTTCCTGAGGAAGGTCCTATGGGTCTATTCACTTAGTTCCACTAGTTCATCTAGGATTTCTTAAGTATCCAATGATGTTGGAGCCAACTTGTGAGTTTAATTTCTCCTGAGGAGGAATGTAAACTGATCACAGTTGTTGAGCCACATAGGATACAACTCCTAAGTGGAAGCCTCCTAGTACTTTCCTGAGGAAGGTCCTATGAGTCTGTTCATTTAGTTCCACTAGTTCAGATAGGATTTCCTAAATATCCAGTGATGTTGGAGCCTGCTTGTGAGTTTAGTTTCTCCTGAGGAGGAATGTCAACTGATCACAGTGGTTGAGCCACGTAGGATATGATTCCTGAGTATACACCTCCTAGTGCTTTCCTGAGGAAGACACTATGAGTCTGCTTACTTAGCTCCCTTTCTTTGGTAAGCTTACCTTGAAGCTTAAAGACTGGGATTGTTTTCTCTTGTTTAGGGTTTTGCTTTAGGGCTTTGCTTAGATTTGATCAAGATTCTGTTGTAAGGTTAGGATTAGAGATTAGATGTAGATGAATTCTTTCTCAAGCATGTGTTTTGTTTGCCTGATGGCACTTCATTTCTTTTATCTGTACATTGCTTGATAGCATGTTGTTTATCTTCAGTATGATTACTGTTATTTCATGACTGGCTTGAGGTCGAGACGAGCTTGTGGAGGCTGAAGCGCCACACACATTTCCTCCCTCACCTGCATTGCATGCATTTTACTGTTAAAGTTGATGCTTTTGTCTGTTTTGGTGTATCATTGACATGATCCCTTAGGACTCTCATTTCCTTTGATAAGGATTTGATAGACTTTTAGGTTGAAACCTATGCATGACAACTTCTAGGAGTTCCCTGTTCAAACCTCAACCATAGGATGAATCCATGGCATGACAACAGTAGGACTTGATAGTCTCCCTCCTAGTTGGGCCTGTTCTCTTCTCATCTCGAAGCAGTTTAAAATACAGTAATCATGAATGATTTCTTTCGTACGTTACGAGCCTTAAGCTATCTGAGATTGGACGTTTAGTATGGTACCCTTTGGGTGACATGCAACGCATTCACTATCAGGTCATAGTCTCTAGTGCGGTTGAGATCGCAAAAACAATAAAAAACACTTCTTTTAGGAGATAACCCATAGTTTCCCGAACTACGTTTGCTCTGATCTTTCATACCAGATGAAAGTACGTAGGCATAGGATGCGACGTCCTAGCGAGCAACCTTCCCCATCTTCCCCCGTAGTTAGGGCGAACTACGTTGACTCTGATTTCTCGTTCCAGACGGGAATACGTAGGCATAAAGTGTGACGCTTTGCCGAGTCATTTTTCTTTTCTTTTTCAGCCAGCCTTGATAGGTAGATAGATTATAACCAACCCGTCCAAGTAAACAAACAAGCGAGGATCCCGTCGAGTACGACGGACGTGAGGGGTGCTAATACCTTCCCCTTGCGTAACCGACTCCCGAACCCAGACAATGGTTGCGATGACCTTGTCTTACCCTTATTCGTCAGGTTTTTCCGATCGTTTCCTTTCCCGCTCTGAGGGATAAATAACGAAAGGTGGCGACTCTTCTGTCATGCCGGCACCTTATTTTCGCGCAAGCGACAGCTGGCGACTCTGCTGGGGACAAGAGCCCAGAATCTCTGGTTCTCCGGTTCCCTATGAGGGTCAATCCTAGCGCGTGTATGTTTGATTGTTGGGTTGCGTTTATTTATCACATTTTTTTACTTCCCGCACTTTACTTCCCGCATTTTATTTTCCGCATTTTATTTCCAGTTTGATATGATTATCTGTGCTGCTGTGGGAGAGGGATGTTACTATGAGTGAGAAGCCGGACCTGGGCTTGAGTGTACACCTAGATATAGTTGTGGAGAAGTAGTAGACGAACCTGTCTGCTGAGCAGGCACAGTTCCCTACGAAAATCTGCGCTCAGATGAGATTCTTGCAGAGGTGCTCCTTTCCGGTCCTGAGGATCTGAGGGGAGTCCAGACGTGAGGATTGTCGACTCTGGGGACCGATCATTTGGAAGTCAGCTAAGTGAGGCCTCTTCACGACTTGATGATGCCACTCCTTCTGGGAATCGTATCATCACTCGTGAAAGTCTGTGACGCTGATGACCGCATAGGATGCCGTACCTTTGTCCGTGGATTAGGTCCATACCTGTGAGTGGAGTCGGGATATTGCAGGAAGCTTTGACCTCCAGACTACCTGGTTTTCTTGACAGTGAATCAGTTATGTTGGGTTCTCAGTTGCAGATATGTTCTTGATAGAGCAAGGGTTTGATCAGAGGATCTTATCATCGGGTGTTTGTCTGTTCTTGATAGAGCAGGTTTCGATCAGGATATTGTTATCAGTGGTTTGTTCTGGATAGGGCAGATTTTGAGTGGGGTCTGAAGATCTCATCGGCAACTGTGTGTTTGTTCTTGATGGGGCAGATTTTGAGTGGGGTCTGAAGATCTCATCAGCAGCTGTGTGTTTGTTCTCGATAGGGCAGATTTTTGATTTGGGGTCTGAAGATTTCATCACCGTATATCTCTTTATCTTACATCCCGGGTCCTTATTATCAGGCACTTATTCTTGTCAGAGCAGAATTTTGGTCTCGATCCTATCAGATGGTTATTCTCAGCAGATCAGATCAGTGGTTTTACACCGGGGTTTCCTTCTCATCAGTGACGGTCGATACTGAATCTCCACAGCAGCCACCTGGATATGTTGTTGCATGCCTGCATTTTGCATTAGTTTGCATAATCATTCGCATTCCATTGGCGTGTGTCCGTGACAGGTACCGTTTCCCCGATCCAGGATCTCTCGCCTCTTATTGTGTTATTACAGCAAGACTATTGTGTGCGAGTTCTCGATCCTTGATGTGTCGGAGTTGGCTATCACCAATGCTGTAGGCTTCCTGTGTATATGTGAGATTGTTGTTTCCATGATTGGGCCCAGATTCCCCTCCTTATTATTGTCAGCATTGGGACTAAGGCGTCAGGATCGGGGGAAACCTCTCAAGCGCACAGACACACGCATACATCTGCATAAAGCATTTTGCATGACATACATTCTGTTGCTTTTCCTAACCTTTAATTTTGACAGGTTTTTCAGGTACACAGGTTCCGAGCTGCTTTCGACCTCCAGGATTGATCAAAAACTCATCCACCGCTACTCAACTCGCGCTAATCAGACAAGGATAATGGACCAGGTACAGTCAGATGTTCAAGAGCTCCGTGAACGGATGGATCGTTTTATGGAGCTGATGCAGGTAGTCGCTAATGGTCAAGACCAGCTTCGTACTTTGGTTCAACCTCTGATCTCCATGGTTGACAGTAATGGCATACTGCACGGCGAGGTTGTGCCTACTCCTCCTCCAGTGGATACTCCACAGAATGTTGTTCCTGTTGCCGGGGGCAACGGCAGTGCTAACGGCAATCTGATGACTAATCTCGGACTCAACGCGGCAGGCGTCGGCAATGGTAGTTTGGGAGCCAATGTTAACATAGGGCCGGTCAACGGCAATGCTGGTGCAGGAAATCTGTTGGTACCTCAGTCGTGGCTGGAGGACCATCAGGATAACATATTCTCTCAGAGAGGTGTAGAAGCAGAGTTGAATGCTGAAGCTCGACTCAGGTTCAAGGCGTTGGAAGACAAGATGAGAGACATCGAAAATCAGAACACATTGGGCGTTGACATGTCCAGGCTCGGGTTGATTGCTGACTTTAAAGTACCTCACAAGTTCAAGGTGCCTGTCTTCGAGAAGTATAAGGGTACTACTTGCCCCCGTGTTCACCTTCGATCTTATTATAGAAAGATGTCCGCCTATTCTGACGATGAGAAGCTGCTGATGCACTTCTTTCAGGATAGTCTTTCTGGTCCATTGCTCGAATGGTATATGGGTTTGGAGCCCGCTACTGTGCGCACCTGGAAAGACCTCGCTGAAGCGTTCGTCCTCCACTATCAATATAATAGCGACTTGGCTCCCAACCGAGTTCAGCTTCAGAATCTCTCACAGCGGAACAATGAAAGCTTTAAAGAGTACGCCCAGCGATGGCGTGAATTGGCTGCTCGGGTTCAACCGCCGATGGTTGAGCGTGAGTTAGTGCAAATGTTCATGGCTACCCTTCCTGGAATCTACTATGAAAAGCTGGTCAGTGGCATGTCTGGAACATTCTCGGCTCTCATCACTCTGGGCGAGCATGTTGAGAACGGTATAAAGATCGGAAAAATTCAGGGCGAATCATCCTCAGCTGGAGGAAGTAGCAAGAAGCCTTACGCTGGCAAGCGTCGAGAGGGAGATGCCAGTGCTGTCACTAATGCTCGGAGAAAGGGCAAGGGCCCTCAACCTCAGATTGCTAGCATAAATATTCCAGCTGCTCCACCGCAGCTGCAGCAGCAGCAGCCTCAGCAGCAGCAGAATAATCAGGGGTACAGGAAATATCAGAATCGGGCTCCTATGGCAAACCGTCATTTTGAAACTCCACCTATGTCGTATGCACAGCTTTTGCAAACGTTGCTTCAACTCCAACTAGTTCAAAAGAGGACGTTGGCTCCCTTAACAGGGGCACCACCACCGGGGTATGACGCCAATGCTACTTGTGAATTCCATACTGGGGCACCAGGCCATACGATTGAGAATTGTAAAGCTTTTAAGCACAAAGTCCAAGACTTGGTGGACGCCAAGGTTATCAACTTTTCTGACAACGTGCCCAACGTCACCAAAAACCCGATGCCTCATCATAAGGGGGGCGGAGTGAATGCCGTTATCACTGAGGAGAGTGCGGACTTGCTGACTGATGTCAAAGATTTGAAGACGCCGTTGAGTTTTGTCAAGACTAAGTTGCTGAAGAAGGGCTTCTTTCCTGGATGTGGAGAGTTATGTATGGCTTGTGCTACACTTCCTGATGGGTGTGAGCAGCTGATCGAAGGTATCCAAAGTCTGATGTCCGAGGGTATTTTGCAGTTCAGTCGGAGCGTTGAGAGTGCATCAGGGGAGATCGTGCTAAAGCAGGCAGACGAAGTCGCTACCATTACTATTCCTCGTCACCCTATTACTATCTCTGCGCCCCGTCCGCCTACTATCACTATCACCAGGGCCGGACCAATCCCATTCGAGAGTACTAATGTTGTTCCATGGCATTACGGCGCCGAAGTTTACTGCAATGGTCAGAAGATAGAGCTTGAGCCATTCGGATCGACTGTGCAGAATCTTACCGAAGTCAGTGGTATCACTCGAAGCGGTAGAGTATTTGCACCAGCAGAGGTTGCAGCAGAGAAAGTGGTCCGAGCTGGCGCTGTGGATAAGGGTAAAGGTAAAGCTGTCGAAGAGAGCCCTGCGGGGGCAGAAAAGGATTTGCTAGTTAAAGATGCTGAAGAGTTCATGCGACTAATCAAGAAAAGTGACTACAAAATTGTAGATCATCTTCATCAGACTCCGTCAAAGATCTCTATTCTTAACTTGTTGTTGTGCTCTGAGGCGCACCGCAACGCGTTACTGAAGGTATTGAATGCTGCATACGTGCCGCAGGAGATATCAGTAAATCAACTCGAGGAGGTGGTAGCCCATGTTAATGCTGGTAATGGGCTGGGATTTACAGATCTGGAGCTGACTCCTAAGGGAAGAGATCACAACAGCGCCTTGCACGTCTCAATAGAGTGCAGAGGCACGATTATGTCACATGTCCTGGTGGATACGGGTTCCTTGCTTAATGTGCTTCCGAAGAAGGCACTGATGAAGTTGGATACCCGTGGATTGCTTTGCACGCCCAGTGATCTGGTCGTGAAAGCCTTTGATGGAACCAAGCGCCACGTCTTCGGAGAGTTGACCCTGCCAATTCAAGCTGGTCCAGAGACGTTCAATACGGTTTTCTATATCATGGATATCATGCCTGCCTACAGTTGCCTCTTAGGTCGGCCATGGATCCATGCTGCTGGTGCCGTGACATCCACGCTGCATCAAAAGCTTAAATATGCTGTCGGGGGCAGCATAGTGACCGTCTGTGGTGAGGAGGACATCATGGTGAGCCACCTGTCGTCCTTTAAATACGTTGAAATGGATGGCGAGATCCATGAAACCCTCTGCCAAGCATTTGAAACCGTCAGGGTGAAAGAGGTAGCTCCTGTCGTCGTAGAGAAGCAAGAGATGAATCTCTCCTCGTTTAAAGAGGCTTGGGCCGTTGTCGAAGCCGGTTCCACCCCAGGCTGGGGGCATGTTTTGGATATACCAATCAAGCAGGATAAGTTTGGATTGGGGTATTCTCCTGGAGCTGAAGCTTCATCTTCTTCTAGCAGCTCGTCTCGTGGGAAAGGGTCGATCCTATTCACCAGGGAGGGGGGGGTAATTTTAGAGAGCATCAACGCTGTGTCGGAGGACAGCGGGGATAGTGATTGTGATCTTGACGCCTGGATTCAACCGAGCAAGCCGGGCGAGCGCCTCCACAATTGGACCATCAAGGAGATTATCAAGCTGACAAGTGAAGAGTAATGATTTGCTTTTTACAATCTTTGTACAACCCTATGTCCTGCCCGGGGCATAATGGTTTTACTGTCAGGGCCTTGTTGGATTATGTGTATGCATTTTGTTAATAAATAAAAGGCGTTTTCTTCGTACTCAAATATTGTGTTCTCTGTTATTCCTGTTTTATGTTTATTTCGAAAAAACAACAAAATGGCAACGAGGTTCGTGCTAACCTGCATATTCTTGCTTTAAACTTAACCCTTGTTATTGCAGGATCCACATGACAGATGACATCGACTCTGGACCCTCTACGGCTCACTACGACTTTGATTGCCCGATCTATCGAGCCGAGGATGAGATTGATGAAGACGAAGACCTTCCGGAAGAGTTGGCCCGCTTGTTGAGACAAGAGGAAAAGGTTATTCTGCCTCACGAGGAGGATATTGAGATTATAAATCTGGGTTCTGAGGAGCTCGTCAGGAATGTCAGAGTAGGGGCTGCACTGCAGAATGATGTCAAGCATAGACTGGTCGAGATGCTTCGAGAGTATAGTGACGTCTTAGCTTGGTCATACGAAGACATGCCCGGGCTCGACACAGATATCGTGGTTCATCTCTTGCCGTTGCGAGAAGATTGCCCTCCAGTCAAGCAGAAGCTTAGGAGGACGAGACCAGACATGGCTGTAAAAATCAAAGAAGAAGTCCAGAAGCAGTTGGACGCAGGATTTCTAGCCGTTACCACCTACCCTCCGTGGGTCGCCAACATAGTGCCTGTACCGAAGAAGGACGGTAAGGTACGCATGTGCGTCGATTATCGGGATTTGAATAGGGCGAGCCCTAAGGATGATTTCCCGTTGCCTCATATCGATGTGTTGGTCGACAATACAGCCCAGTTTTCCGTGTTTTCGTTCATGGATGGCTTCTCCGGTTACAATCAGATTAAGATGGCGCCGGAGGACATGGAGAAAACTACGTTTATCACCCCCTGGGGAACATTTTGCTACAAGGTAATGCCCTTCGGTCTGAAGAACGCAGGGGCCACTTACCAGCGAGCAATGGTAACTTTGTTTCATGATATGATTCATCATGAGATCGAGGTCTACGTTGATGACATGATTGCAAAGTCCCAAACGGAGGAAGAGCATCTGGTCAACTTATTGAAGCTGTTTGAGAGGCTTAGGAAGTTCAGGCTGAGGCTGAATCCTAACAAGTGCACTTTCGGAGTGCGGTCCGGAAAGTTATTGGGGTTTATCGTTAGTGAACGAGGTATTGAAGTTGATCCTGCGAAAATTAAAGCTATCCAAGAAATGCCAGCGCCGAAAACAGAAAAAGAAGTTCGTGGTTTCTTGGGCCGAATAAACTACATTGCAAGGTTTATCTCTCAGCTCACGGCCACTTGTGAACCAATGTTCAAGCTTTTAAAGAAAGATCAGGCGATTACTTGGAATGAGGATTGCCAGAAGGCATTCGACAAAATAAAGCAGTATCTTCAAGAACCTCCAATCTTGATACCCCTAGTGGCTGGACGGCCATTAATCATGTACCTGACGGTTCTGGAGAATAGTATGGGGTGTGTTCTCGGTCAGCACGACGAGACGGGCAGAAAAGAGCATGCCATTTATTATTTGAGTAAAAAGTTCACTGAGTGTGAATCTCGATACTCGACGCTGGAGAAGACGTGTTGTGCATTAGCCTGGGCTGCCAAACGTTTACGACAGTATATGCTCAACCACACCACTATGCTAATTTCGAAGATGGATCCGATCAAGTACGTCTTCGAAAAGCAGGCTCTTTCAGGCAGGATTGCCAGATGGCAAATGGTGTTAACAGAATATGATATTCAGTACGTCTCTCAGAAAGCCATTAAGGGAAGTGTATTGTCTGATTACCTTGCCGAACAGCCAATCAAAGACTACCAGCCGATGAAGTTCGAATTCCCTGACGAGGATATTATGTTTCTCAAAGCGAAGGATTGCGATGAGCCATTGCCCGATGAGGGGCCAGATAGGAAGTCTCACTGGAAGTTGATATTCGACGGAGCGGTTAATTCCTATGGAAGTGGTATCGGGGCTATCATCACGACTCCTCACGGATCCCACATCCCGTTTACTGCGAGACTGACGTTTCCAGTTACCAACAATGAAGCAGAGTATGAAGCCTGTATTATGGGTCTAGAAGAGGCAATTGATTTAAGAATCAAGAATCTAGACATATATGGTGACTCAGCGCTTGTAATCAATCAGATTAAAGGGGAGTGGGAAACTCGTCAAGCGAATTTAGTGCCGTACATGAATTATGCCAGGAGGCTGCTTCCGTTCTTCGATCGAGTGGAACTTCATCATGTACCCAGGGCTGAAAATCAGATGGCTGATGCCTTAGCCACGTTGGCTTCAATGTATAAAGTCAATTATTGGAATGAGGCTCCAAGAATTGTGCTTTCGCGTCTTGACAGACCGGCATTCGTCTTTGCAATCGAGGATGCCGCCGACGGCAAGCCATGGTTCCACGACATCCAGACCTTCCTTACGACTAAGGAGTATCCTACGGGTGCGTCAACCCAGGATAAGAAGACTCTGAGGAGGCTGTCTGGAAACTTTTATCTCAATCCTGACGGAGTGTTGTATAAGAGAAACCACGATCTCGTGCTACTCAGATGTGTAGATGAGAAAGAGGCGAGTATGCTCATGGAAGAAGTCCATGAGGGCACATTTGGTACGCACGCCGGCGGGTATGCCATGACGAGAAAGATCCTGAGAGCAGGATATTACTGGCTGACTATGGAGTCGGATTGCTTCAAATTCGCGAAGAAATGTCACAAATGCCAGATTTATGCTGATAAAGTCCATGTGCCGCCGTGCCCATTGAATGTCATGTCCTCCCCTTGGCCGTTCTCCATGTGGGGCATCGACATGATAGGCAAGATCGAGCCCACTGCGTCCAATGGTCATCGTTTCATTCTGGTAGCTATCGACTACTTCACCAAATGGGTGGAGGCAGCCTCGTACACTAATGTGACCAAGCAGGTGGTAGCTAAATTCATAAAGAGGGACATCATCTGTCGCTATGGAATTCCCGAGCGAATCATTACTGATAATGGTTCGAATTTGAATAACAAGATGATGAAGGAGCTGTGCCAGAGCTTCAAGATTGAACACCACAACTCATCTCCTTACCGGCCGAAGATGAATGGCACCGTTGAAGCGGCCAACAAGAACATAAAGAAGATTGTTCAGAAGATGGTTGTGACGTACAAAGATTGGCACGAGATGTTGCCGTTTGCCTTGCACGGTTATCGTACTACGGTGCGTACGTCGACCGGGGAAACTCCTTTCTCCTTGGTGTACGGTATGGAAGCTGTCCTACCGTTAGAAGTGGAGATTCCTTCTTTGCGAGTTTTGGTGGATGTGAAACTCGACGAGGCAGAATGGATTACAAATCGCTTGAACCAACTCAGCCTGATGGACGAGAAGAGGTTAGCATCGATTGCATTTGGTCGCCTGTACTAGAGCCGAATGAAGAAAGCTTATGACAAGAAGGTGCGTCCTAGAAGCTTTCAGACGCGTGATCTCGTCCTGAAGAAGATTCTCCCGCCACACTCCGATCACCGGGGCAAATGGACTCCGAATTACGAAGGGCCGTATGTCGTCAGCAAGGTCTTCTCGGGAGGAGCTTTGTTGTTATCCACGATGGATGGTGAAGATTTTGCATCCCCGGTGAACGCGGACGCAGTTAAAAAATACTTTGCTTGAGAGAGACCCGCTGGACAAAAAAGAAAGAGTCCAGGCAAAAAAGGGGCATCCCGGCGAACCAAAAACAGAATAAAAGGTTCGGGCAAAAATTAGGGATATATTGAAAAAAAATGTACACCCGCGAAGTCGAAAACCTACACTGGGCGGCTTCGGCAAAAAAGGGTATCCCGGTGAACTGAAAACCCGTGAAGGGCGGTTCACGCAAAAGGTAGGGATTTGAATAAGCAAATGACTGCGTTCCGCGTGTGGACTTTCATTGTTTAGTGGTTTGGAAGACCTGAGGGCCGTTTATCTGAATCAATCTCTTCCGAAGCTGAAGCATTGGAGAAGTATCGAAGTCGAGTGGGTCTTAGAGGGATCAACTCATGGTGTTCGTCTACGCCTCGTTGCCGACATTTGTATATACTGATGTATATTTATGTTTTCTTTTTGCGCGGCTTCCTCATTCCAGGAGCTTGCCTCTGTTGTAAAACATTTTTGCCCATTCAGGGGTTCATCATCAATAAAATGCACATTATTCAGCAATTCTGCTTGTCTGTTTAGCATTTATCTGTTTTGTTTGCGAATGAAAACGCCGATGTTTTTGATAAAATGTGCATACATAAACTTACGGGCCTAGGCCCATTGATTGTTGAAACAATTAATTAACTGAATGTTGTCACGAGATAATAACCTGGATAGGCTCCTTTGAGGAGAGTATCTTGTCTGTTTGTTTGTGTTATTGCAGGTGTAGCACTTTCCAGAGGATGTGCCGTGCGCATCCCCGAAGCAGGGCGAGCCCTCCTTCTCCAGCAGAGTTCAGTAGTCTCTCCTTCGCAGAATCTGAACGCAAATAGTGAGCATTGATATGTCTCCCCACGCAGAGATGATTCTCTTCCCCAAGCAGACGCATCCTAAAGGAACTTCACCTCATCAGCTGAGTCAAGCACCGAAGTCAGATGATTCTTTCTTCCCCCAGCACCGGGTCACAAGTGCAGATTTCATAGAAGTGTTCGGGTGCCGAAGCTCGTGTTTCCCAGTAAAGTCTCCAGCGGAATTGAGATTCCCCACCAGAGTCATGCTCTCTCCTGAAGTTGGATGATTCCCTCTTCCCCAGTAGAGTATTGGAACAGCTGACGTTGTATTCCTCTGCAGAGTTGTACTCTCCCTCGAAGTCAGATGATTCTTTCTTCCCTAGAGAAATTGAAATTCCTCACCAGGGTCGCACTCCCCAGTGAAGTAGAATGATTTCTCTCCCCGGCTGAGTCCGCAGAAAAGCAGAATCCTTGGAAGCAGTTGGGACCTTGAATGGATGTTCCCTAGCAGATATTGAACAGCTGATGCTGTATTTCGCCGGAGTCGCATTCTCTCCAGCGAAGCAGAATGACTCCTCCTTCCTCAGCCGAGTTTGCAGATGCCCAAGAGAGCCGAGTCCTTGGAAGTTGATCAGATCATGATTGATTTTCCCCAGTGGAGTGTGGAGCAGTTGAAGTTGTTTCCCCATAGAGTGGTTATCCCCAGAAAAGTAGCAATGGCGGCCGCGCAGTTCATTCTCACGATTGAGATCAGCAAGTCCAGGTTCTCGTAGAGCTTCGTTCCCCTGCAGCAGTCAGCTGAAGTTGTTTGCCCTGCAGCAGTCAACCGGAAGATCAATTCCCCAGACGGAGGCCAATTGATACCAGCATGTCCATGTTCTCCTCAGCAGGATGATTCCTCTACCTGAGTAGTTCTTGTCTCCTTGACAAAAGGGTTTCCTCCTCCCCGCATTTATTTTGCGGACGGGATCGCATCATTGTGCATGACTGCATAGCATTTAACACTGCATAGCATTTAACGTTGCATAGCATTGTGCATGATTGCATGGCATTTAGCATAAACGCATTCCCACCGTGTGGGGCATAGCGTAGAAGCATATGCATCATAAGCATGATCTAGGTCATTATTATTCTTGCCTTACAGGTGTTCGGCCGAAGGACCGGTTGCTCAGGATGATTCCTGATATTCTCTCCAACAAGGTCGCTTTCTTAAGATGATTCTTAAGACCCCGGTGTAATTCCCACAGTCGCTCGCTCAAGATGATTTTTGAGATCCCCAGCGAAGTCTTCAGTTCGAGATGATTCTCGAATTCCTCGGCAGAGTCGTTTGCTTAAGATGATTCTTAAGACCTCAGCGCAGGTTCCCGAGTTGTTTGCTTAGGGTGATACTTGAGCTCCCCCAATAGCGTCCCCAGCAAGAGTTTCCCAGGAAGATTCCTGGAATACCCAGCAGAATAAAGTCTCCAGAATGGTTATCGGTTCAGGATGATTCTTGAAGGTGCCCGACGGAGTTGTTTGTTCAAGATGATTCTTGAAGTCCTTAGCATCGTGATATGTCTGCTCCAGCAGTGATGTCTAATCTGAAGATTGGCTTCGTAAGCGCCTGAAGGCGGTATCAGAAGGTTCCTGTGAATTCAAATTTCCGTGTTGATGAATCAACGTGTGGCTGAAGACAAGGTTCCCAAAGTTTGTAGATATAACAAGATGATCCATGTTGGTCTGAAGACCAAGTCAGTTGTCCTGAGGAGATGATTGATTGCGATCAAGTGGATAGTTTTTCTTCTGACTGAAGTCGAAGATGTTTCTCCAGCTGAAGCGGAGTTTTGCCTGAAGGCAAAGTGTTTGAATCCCCGTAGAGTCATGAATGGCTCTGGATACCATTTCTCTGACTGAAGTCACAGATTTCCTAAGCTGAAGCGAAGGTGCCTGAGGGCAAGGTTATCCCCAAGGTCATGAATGACTTAGGATTCATTTTTCGGACTGAAGGCCGAAATATATCCCTGACTGAGGTCACGGATGCTCTATAGCAGAGGTGGAGTTGCCTGAAGGCAGATCCATGGATCCTTGAAGGCCAAGGACCATTTCTTTAGACTGAAGTCGAAGATACCTCCTGCAGAGTTGCCGACGGGCAAAGTTTACATCCTTGAAGGCCAAGGATGTTTTTTCTAGCTGAAGCTGGAATCGCCGACGGGCAAGGTTTATATCCTTGAAGGCCAAGGATGTCTATCTTCAGAAGAACTTGAAGATTCTCCAGCGGATCTGGAGTGGCCAGGGGCCAGGGTTTCATCTATCCTTGAAGACCAAGGATGTTTATCTTCAGAAGTACTTGGAGATTTTTTCTAGCTGAAGCTGGAAGTGGCCAGGGGCCAGGGTTTCATATATCTTTAATGTTGAAGTTCTACGGCGGGCAGTGTGCAGCAGTATTCCGATGTTCGTTATGGTTCTGAGGGTGAACCCCAGATCAGAGTGTGCTCGGTTAAGTCTCTCATTCCCAGCGGAGTGGTTTCAAATACGCAAGTGTACCTTTTGTTCCATTTACCAGGGGTGAACCCCAGGTCAGAGTTGTTCAGGGTTGTATTTTCTCCGGCGGTGAGGTTGGATGTTTGTTCGACGACGAGGTTGAACGTTTGGATTTGACGGAGAGGTCAAATCATCAGTTGTCCGGCGGCGAGGTTGGATGTTTGTTCGACGGCGAGGTTGAACATTTGGATTTGACGGCAAGGTCAGATCATCATTTGTCCGGCGGCGAGGTTGGATGTTTGTTCGACGGCGAGGTTGAACGTTTGGATTTGACGGCGAGGTCAGATCATCATTTGTCCGGTGGCGAGGTTGGATGTTTGTTCGACGGCGAGGTTGAACGTTTGGATTTGACGGCGAGGTCAGATCATGTTTGTTCGACGGCGAGGATGGATATTTGTTTGACGGCGAGGTCAGACTCTTTAAATCCTCAGTAGAGATGATGTTTGTACGACAGTGATGTCGAGTGTCTCCAAATGATTTGGTGTTCCAGCGGCGATGTTGGGTATATCAGATAGGTTAGTCCTCTAGCGGCGATGTTGGGTGTTGTGGTTGTCTGAAGGCAATATCAGAAGAAGTTAATGTGGATGACTGACGGCGATGTCAGATCAGTATGTCTCTAGATAGTTGCCGTGCAGCTATTATTCCAGTGTTCGACGAGTTGAGCAGTTGGCAAATTTTCGGGTTTACCGGTATTCAACCGTCTCGTACCTTGATTGGTCGAGAGTCGTTCGCTTCTCATCCAGTCAGGTTCAAGCCGTTTGAATAGGGGCAGCTGTTGCACCCCAAAATTTGACCAACAATTATTTATTCACTGAGTGTTTGAAAGTTGATACCTTCATCAGACAGTTCAAGAGATCCTCAGAGAAGTTGGTTGAAAAGCAAGGTTGTGTGTCTCACAGCTTGAGAGTTGTGGGTGCTCCTCAGATGACTCTGAGACTTTGAGAATGAACTTGATGTTTTGAGAAAGCCTATGAGATGTCTTGAAATCCATCATGAAGTCCAGAGAAGTCATTGTGCAAGGATTCAGAAGATTCAAGCATGAATGGTAGAATTAGGGTTTTGACTGGGTCAACCCTAGGATAACTGAAAATTTGGAGAAGGTTGAGACCTAATCCAAGGGCCATGAGATCATGGAATGATGCATAGAGATGTTATAAAGATGATTCCTAGGCCAACTCATCATGATTGAGGAGTTTGAGAAGTTTCAAGTCAGGGTTTCCAAGGATTGTTAGTGAAAAAACCCTAATTTGATCCCTATCTTCCAGGCAGTTTTAGCTCAAGATGTGATTGATATCTCATCTTCCCCACAACATGAATGTTGTAGAGCTTGTTCTTATCTTTAATTTGAGTGGTGGAAGTCCTTGATAGGAGTTGCAGAGCTCAAGTTATGGTTTTGACAAATTACAGGTCAGCTGAGGTGTGTGAATATGGGTCCTTGAAAGTCACCCAACTTGCAGACAACTTTTTCCCTAGTAGGATGATTCCTATGATCTCTTGGTCAATATTAATGTTGAAGGGAATCTTCTTAGCTTTAATTTGAGTGGTAGAAGTCCTTGATAGGATTTGTGGAACTCAACTTATGGTTTGAACAAGACAGGGGTATTTTGGTCATTTGGCAGTTATAGGTCATTTTAAGCAAAGGCCATATCTCCTATTTTCAAGCCTCAAATGGAAAAACTCAAAACATGAAAGTTGTTCAAAATGTGATTTTAAGTCTAGAAATGAATTGTTGGAAAAGCTCATAGCATGGATTGTCATGATTGGTTAAAAATGACCTAAAAAAAGGCTTATAAGTTAAAAAGTTGAAATTGAAATTTGGTTTGGGAGATCCACAAATCCAAAATAGGTCATCCAATATATCATTTTGATTGGAAACATCATTTTGATAACATTGGTTTAAACACAATTTTCATTTGAGGCTTTAAAATGGGACATGCTTTGGAAAATTGTTACTTGAATATTAAGGCAACTTGAGAAATCTTCACACAAGGCAAATATGAGCTGATTTCTTTGCACATATCTTCTCAATATCTCATGTAAAGGTATTTTGGCACAAAATTACAAGGCATAAGGCATGATACATGAGATTTTCAACTTACCATCTGTAGCGGTAAAAATTGTGAGTGTAAGTTATTGACTAACTTAACTCAAAGAAAACAAGAGTCGCCACCGCACTTTTATTTTATCCAAATAAAGGAAAGGAAAAAGAGCGAACAAAACCAAAGAGTTCTAAAATAAGAACACGAGGCAGAGATCGGGGTAAGGGGGTTGGTTACGCAATGGGAATGTGTTAGCACCCAAAACGTCTATAGTACTCTATAGGAGCCCTTTGAAATATTTACGCTTTTTGGTTTGAAAATGGTTTGTTTGAAAAGAGATTGGGGAGATGAGAAGAGAATTATTTTTTATATTTTTGTGTTTGGAGAGACTTATCGTCTCATGCCTACGTACCCATAAAGTGCAATATGGAATCAAAACCCCGTAGTTCGTGGTACAAATGACAAAATTTTTGTTGGTTTTGATTGATTTTAGATGTAAAGACAAGTCGTCATTTCAAGGAGAAAACTGCGACTATCCACCCACGAGTATTAAAACAACATTTGCGTCACATAAAGATGGAG
Source organism: Lathyrus sativus (assembly GCA_963859935.3). NCBI lineage: Eukaryota > Viridiplantae > Streptophyta > Magnoliopsida > Fabales > Fabaceae > Lathyrus > Lathyrus sativus. Next base: position 409,946,760 of record OZ012741.1, on the reverse strand, counting down.
GATTTGCTTGGATCATCAACAAGACTATCACTCAACATCAACGTGGAAAATGTCAAAGTCTTAATAATATGGGGAATAGGAGATTTACATCTCAACTATAGAAATGAATCATGTCTAAACTTTATGAAAAGTTTTAAAGTGAAAAAGTGCATAAAGGCACAAAAAAAAGTTGATGAGTTTTTGTATTTTTTATGTCTTTTGAAATTGGTCAAAGCATGATTAACATTGATTGACTTTTATTAAGAAAAAAACAAAGTTTAAAAATCACTTGACGAAAGTCAAGGTTTTATTGCGAAATCGGTTTTGAAGTTTGAAACCAAGAATGTTTTGAAAGAGGGAGAAAGTTTTGAAAATTTAAGAAGGGGAGGAGATGAAATGACTATCCTAAAAAAACAAAATAAGAGCTAGAGATAAGAAAGATCTAACCGACTTGTAGCACACTCCATAGCAAGCAAAAAAGAATTCCATCCGATTTAAAGCATAAGCTAATGAGCGAGCCAAATAAAGGCTAAGATCCACAATACTCCAAGCATAGGAATGAGAACCCTAATTCTAAGTCCAAAGGTCCATGAAGTCCAAGGTCTAAGAGTAGTCCAAGAGCATAACCACAAAGTTAATAGCACCAAAATTTTTAGATGTTTTATCCTTTATTAATGTTTTGAACAAAGTATGGTCCAAGTGGACAAAAGAGAAATGACATAAACATAAACAAAGATATGATATGACATGATAAAATGGAAGCATAAAAGTAAAAAATAAAGAGTAAGAAGAGAATATAAACAAAATTAAACAAGGATATTGTTAGTGAATTAGTGGTTAGTGGTTAGAACATATGATCAATGATGATTAATTCTTGCACTTAGACCAAGATTAATGAAAATTCATTAGAGGATTGATAGAATCAAAGCCTCCTAACAATGATTTTCATAGGTATTGGAGTTAAGACAAGCAACTAATCATACTTGGACTTTTAAACGTAAGTTTGAGCCACGAATGATCATTTTCCAATTAAGGGACACTTTAGCGCTATGTTAAGCAATCGTAATCGGGTTTATGTAGAAACCACGACTATCTGAGGCCGGTCAATAAAATGTTAGTGTTAATACATGTTAGAGAAGTGATATGTAAATCACTCTCCTAAAACATGCCACACAAAAAGAAAAGAGGTAGTGATCTCATCATAATCAAGATTTTTAATTAATTAATCAAAGGTAATCTATCACTATTCCAAAGTAAGGAGAATTATCTCCATGATTATTCGTCCATAGTTTTGAAATAATGAAGATTAATCAACCTTGATAATCAACAATCTATGATCCATAGATTTCATCGATCAAAAGAAAAATAAGAAGAAGAACTAAAATGAAAAGAAACCACAATTTGGATCTTAAATCGATTAAATCATCATCAATATCAATCACCTCTTTTGGTGGATAAAATCGACACCCAAAGTCCATTGAGATTGATGAGATCTTATCAAAATTTAAAATCCAAAACAACCAACAATTAGCTCAAAACAAAAGTTTTTAAATAAATTTTTTAAGAGCTCTTTTAAAAAAACTATTTAAAATATTAACTAGTAAAAAAAAGAAATAACAAAATAAAAGGAATAAAGAAAAATATATTTAAAATAGTAAAGAAAAACGAAAAGGAAAAAGAGAAATAGAAAACCAAAACATCAGAACAACTTTCTTCTTCAAAACTTCACGCGACACCGTTCACCATGGCTATGGATTCAAGCTCAAATCAAAGCGACGGGATGCGAAACTAACACGGTTGTGATCGGAATCAAAAGCTCTTCACAACAGTATAAACAATTCAAGGAAATATGCAATGACGAACTCGAATCGAGAAAACGAAATCCATTGAACTACCTTCAAAATCACAGGTAAGAAATCAATCCAAACTTCTTCTTGATTCTCTTCTTCTTCTGAACGAATCTCTGGTTGAATTTGTATCAATTGAAGTGAAATTGGTGGAAGGAAGTAGGAGAAGAAAAGTGAACGAAGGTTTTTCTGGTAGTGAGGAATTTGAGGAAGAAAATCAGCAGAGGTTTTTTGGCTTAAAAGCTTGAAGAAAAGAGTGAATAAGGTGTTCTATTTATAGATGAGAATGGGTGAAAATGATTTGCCGTTTGTGAGATTTTTTTCAGCGTTTTGGGATGCAAGTTATGCGTGACCTCTTGTGATATTTTTTCATGCCGTTTTTGCTTTCACATTTGTAGCTCACGAAGTCGTTTTTTCCTTTTCACTTTTAGCTTCTGTATGACGTGTTACTTTTTCTTTTTGACTTCAACTTATTACGTGACGTGGATTATTTTTAACTGGCTCACATGCTACTCATTTTTGCTGCAGCTTGTGAATATGGCTTGGTTGATGGCTTGGATACGTGAAAATAGCCCTACTGATGATAACACTCAATCCAGGTTCTGTTAGGAAAATATCAGAAGCACCATCTTGCGGCATCCGTACAATTTCATATTTGTGTTCAAGAAATACTCCAGCCAAAAAACTTGAAATACTGGCATTCCTAAGCAGCTCCACAAGCATGTCAGATTTGGTTTCTTTATCCAACAACTTCTCAATGGAATGCATACAATCTGCTGCAAGTAACATCCAGCATCTAAGGTCCAAGTGGCGTTCATCTGTACTTGGGTGTGAAGCACGTGGATAATCATCCAATCCAGAGGACAGCGACTTGGGATTTAATTCACGCATTGTTATGTTATCTCGTCCATGCCAATAGTAGCTGCTCATTTGTTTGCCTGATTGTGTCGTGTTGAACCATTGAAACCATGCTTCCAATCGAACATAGACGCGCTCTAGGAACATAGAGATCTCATCTCTATCCTTCCCGGTGAACTCGTTATTCTTCAAGCCAGTAATTATGTCATTTAATGCTAAAAACATAGTTGGAGGGTTTCCATTTGTTGGATGCTGAGGAACAAATTCCTCTGGGACCCTACTTATTGCTTCATTCCCCAGAATTTGTTCTCGTGGTATCCATCCATCAATGTTCATCAAATCTAACCAGTGTCCAATGATATCCAATGAAATATGAATATCCCAACGCCAGATTAGAAGTTGATGAAAACCTTCATCCCATAAAAATCCTCTTGGAAAGAAAGACCGACTTGGTACCGCTGTGTAAAGCTCAGCAGGCCAATATGATACATAATCAACATGTTTCCTAAAATTAAGGGTTCTTGACAGAGCGATTTTTGACTGGCCATAGAAGTAGCCGATGCCACCTAATAAGCTTCCAACGGCAGCCTTACCAACAGAAATAGATTCTGAGTCTACCTTCTCAGCCAAATTGAAAATTTTCTCAATCTTTTCATCAAATGCTTGTTCTTTATATTTCAGCTCATTAGACAGTGAGGTTCCTGTAAGACTGTTGACGCGCTCTTCTACTCTTGAACTTACAGAATCAGTTCCAGAGATAAGTACAAAATCTGTAGTGAAAGGAAAGCCACCAACAATCTAAAAAACTAACACATTAGAAGAATCATCTGATGAGTCAGATAGCTGCAGTTGAGCATGCTTTCTTATCTGTGATGCAAGATTTTCCTCAACAAGATCAGACAAATTGTGATAGTGAGGTGTGCGAAATCCAGAGTAATGAAGTTTCAGATCATCCGTTGACTTCAAATGTAGCTGCCAATCTCCAATGTTTGTTTGAGATCCAGATGCAAGTAAAGAATTCTCGCGAATGTTGAAATTTTCTTGACTTACATCTAGAACATTACCACCTTCATCAGCCAAATACAAAAAGAGCTGGCCACCTTTCCCAAATTCCTCATTCCACTTAGACTTATCAATTTGCACATCAATTCGAACTGCCCAGTCCGGTTTCGAAATGTTAAGAATAGTTGGTTCTCATATAGAAAGATAAATGCAGAAGGTGTCATAAATTCACTTCTGCTAACTTCTCTCAGCTCAAAATTCCGCACATCAAGAATTTGAAGGTTTTCATTTTCTTGCTTGACAAGTAGCTTTTCGTTGAACTGTTCGATAAAATCCACCTTCTTATTCCGATAAAGGAGATGGTTGAACGATTTCAAAACAGTACCATCTTCTATTGAAAGGATTTTAAGTGGGACATGGCTACTTGCTTTAGCAAAAATCAACAACATGATCCCCGGACTGATCTTAATCTCCTGGACATTTTTATCAGAAATGGAGTACAACATTGAATAGTTTTTCAAGTCAAATACCTTGTATACACTATCCAGAGCAGAGTATGTAAGTACCTTCCCATTTACATCATCAAACTCTACAAACCCTGGCCACTTCAGAGACTCGGATTCAAAAAGAGGAAAGCCAGAATCATGCTTACCCCTCCTAATGTATTCAATCCTTGTGCTTCTGCATTTCAAGGAACTGTAACTGTCTGATGCATAGACAGAAACTGTGATAAGTGAGTCATTATTTTTGTTATAAAATAGACTCCTTATAACTTCATCTGGACTGACATTTAAAAAGCATATCCTTTGATTGGTTTCTCGGCTAAATGCTGCACAAAGACCGGATTGTGCAAGAGCAAAAACAATATCTTGTGCTGCCACAATCTCAATAATCTTCGACCTTTTTCTCAAAAATGACAATATCAAAACCAAAGGACCTTTGGGATCATGTGTATCATATTCTTCCTGCAAGCTAATATTCCTGAATCGCTCTTGAGCATCGGTCATACTAAAAGCCCGATCACGTTTGGAGCTGATTTCACGTCTCTGAAGCTTCTTAACACTGTTGACAAAACCATCACCGGTTCCACCACGACCAGTCTTCTTCGCAATCACTCTCCGGCCGCAGCAAGGTCGAGGACTCACCGTGATCCTTCTCCCAGTACTCTCCATACTTTCCTCACAATAAGAGCTTCAGCATCAATTCAATGAGCGCCGAAGTCGATCCCGTTTCAAATTTCTAAACTTCGAACACTGATTGAAGCTGTTGATACTTTCATTGAAATGCTTAGGCACGCACTATAGATAACTAAACAGAACTGTCAGCTTCTGCACAAGGCTATCGGTTTCGGAACTCTCTTGAATATCAAAATCTGAGACAGTTACAAGCTCCGAAGGCTTCTGGAGAGAAACTTATCATTTTTGAAAATCTTCTGCTTCTTATTCTATCTCTTGGTGATTTCCCAAAGGATGCTAACGTACTATTCCGAACCAATAAAAGGAACTCGGGACCTAACTGTGATCCTAATGCTGGAGTTGCTGCACCTCCCATCACATGTTCAACAGGTGGATGATTAAACTGCCATAATCTCAGCAGGAGAATAAATGCACTAGAGAACATTGCATGGCAAGAGAGCTTTTCACCAGTTGCAGCAGTCCATGACTCACTAGGAACACATGATCCAAAAGCCTCACATATTGGCATTAATGCAGCAGTAAGTAGTGGAACCGCACTGTGTAGGGAGAAAATATGAACACTGTCTACAGATGAAATTCCAACCAGAAGGACATTCAAAAATGGAGCATAGCTAATCAAGTGGTTTTCAGTCCCAGAGCTGTAATGCACAAGAACATATTGCAAGTCCATACGTGAATCCAAGACCTAGCCCTTGAACAAGACTTATTAATATGCCATATCTAAGAGTAGCTTGCAGTGATGTTGCATAGGAGTATTTGGCCAATGTTTCATTTGTAAATGCATACAATGTCCTTACATAGGAAACTGTTCAGCAATGCTGGCTACTTCAGCATATGCATCTTGGATATTCTCTGCAAGTCTATGGAGAAATATATTTGATATTCCTCCTGCGGCAACAATAAAGGGACCCGTTGCTAATGTTATCAAAGCAATCTGCCAACAGTTGATAAGGCCAATTACAAGACCACTGAAGAATGTAGCCATATTATGAATATAATTTCCAACTTTTTCGCTAAGAGCAGACTGGATAAGCATCACATCACTCAATACTTGACTCACAATGTCTCCATTATTCCCATAAGTATCGAAAAAACTCATATCCTGATTTAATAATACTTGAACATAGTTGGATCTGATGACAGTTGTTTGTCGTTCTCCAGTCAAAATCCAACATGAAACCTCAATCCAACCAGCAGCAAAAACTCCCGCTGCAATGTAAACAATGGTCAAAGCAAGCTTAGTGAACCTCTCAAACCTCTCCTGCGATCCAGCCGGCTGATCATCCATCCGCAACACGTGAATAATCTTAGCAAAGTAATGCAAATAAACCACACGCGCCGTTCCATGAGCCGCCGCAGCAAGCGAACCAACCGCCATAAGAAACCAATCAAACTTATCAGCACACGCAAATAGCTTCGAGAAAGGAACGGCAGCAGGCGGTGGCTCCATTTCAATACGCTTCAAGACTGATAACATGTCACCTTTCCCAGAAACATTATCTGCATGACTGAGGGAAACCCCAGAGCAAATTGATTCTGCAAAGAGTTGAATACCTCTAAATCTTTGAAGTACGTGAATAGAATTCTTACTCCGTGTCTTTTGAACAAGTTTCAGCAACATGTATAATATAAAGCCACTTGAAGATTTGAGTTCTTCATACATGGCACTAAGAGCAATGCGTGGCTTATCAGACTGATCTCAGACAAAAAGTTTATCTTGGAAGGCAGAAGAGTTAAACCAGGAATAGCCATAGCCAGGACAGCATTTGCAACAATCAGCTTGCAAAAAGATTTAAGGGACATGCCAGCCAACCAAATATTTAAATCCCAGAAGTTGTGCAACACAAACCATGTGATCATCAAGCTCTCAAGAACAACAAAAGCAAAGTATGAAGTTAAGCTCTTCTTTTCTTGATATCAACCCTTGACAATACATGTCTAGCACATGTGTGCAACCAATTTGTTGCAATGATCTAATCAACCCTTTATAAGTTCTTCCCTGCTTCATGTCAACCAACACTTATAAGGAAAATGAGGTACCGGAAAATGAGGTAACACATCAACCTTGTTGACAACTTCAAATGGTTTCTTTCCTCCAAGAGAAATGTCATGCACTTCCACGTATCTTAGAACTAACTTCCAATCATGCTTTGAATTTACTTGGAAATGGCACACTTGAATGAATATCAAACTTGACTTGCACAGACAAACTTTTGAATCTTCGGTTAAAACTGAATCACTTTCAATATGTCTGAGTTAATATCTGGGAAAATAAATCCACAGATGAACACAACCTGGACTGATGAACCTTGATCATAATAGTCATGGACCAAACTTCTCATAGAACACTGCTTGATAAACCACTGGATTTCAATACAAGACAAATTGACATTGAACAATCTCATTTCCTGAGAAAATAACCCACCACCACGGGTAACTTATAGTTGAAGAAAACTCTTGATAGTTTGACCAAGATGAGGTCAAACGTCCATCTGATTTAAACTTGAATGAATTTCTTTGCCATTAATCTCCTTGCAAAACCCTAAACACACAGAGAAGAAGAAACAAAAAATATTTTTGGTATTTTGATTAGATGTTAGTAAACAGAAACAAACATAAAGAAAGTAAGAAACCCATAAGGGTGCGAAAGCTAAAAATATGACCTTGTTTGTGGAATGATATGCCGATGAAATGTGGGATCTTAGGGGTAAAAATTAGGGTATTACAGCTGCCCCTATTCAAGATTCTTCTATCCGGAGATATGAAGATTGACATCTTTGTCTCGACTAGATAGAAGAGACTTAAATATAACAATTAACCCAATTTTTTTAGCCATAAGAGACCACAAAATGATATGATTATGCTAATGATATGCGAACATAAGACTTCTGTGGGGAAATAATGCCACAGGAGACAAACAAAAGCTCGGGAGAAAAAGAGAGACTCCACATGAGAAAACAAAAGAGCAAGATCCTATTCCGATAAGGGAAAGGAAACGACTCAATGGGGAAAGAGATACCAACTGCCAGTTACTGGGCGAAGATATTCGAACCGAAAATAATAGGTAAAATACTTTCTACCGGTTACTGAGTAGAAAATAAGTGCAAAAACACAAGAGAATTGTTATCTACCAGTTACTGGGTAGAAAATAAAGAAATGTATTACTTATTACCAGTTACTGGGTAAAAAGTAATCCACTCGTTGAAATATAATCAACTACCTGTTACTGGGTAGGAAAAGAAGCAACGCCAACTACTGGTTACTGAGTAGTTTAGCGGGAATAATAAACTTGAATAAAAGGGGTTACCAACTATCGGTTACTGGATAGGGTAAACAACATGTCAACTACCTGGTACTGGGTAGGACGGACTCGACTACCTGTCCCTGGGTAGGAGAAGAAAATAAAGGTGAACTACCTGACACTGGGTAGGACAAACATGCTCGACTACCTGTTACTGGGTAGGGGAAAGAGATATATCATCAGCTACTTGTTACTGAGCAGCTCCAAACACACAACAAACTTCTCAAATAAAGAGACAACCATTTGTTGGAAAAAGATATTAACAACTCTGTCGGGGATCTTTAAAAGAGATACAAGCAGGTTGAACCATGCAATAGGATTCTCATCGGGAGTTATTCCACAGAAATTCCAATTGTCAGAAAAGCTGGTCAGATAAGGATCCATCACTTCACAATAAATTTCTCTGTTGAGGATGAACTAGAGAAATGTTATTTATTGCAAAGGTAAATTTCTGGAGATTACACAAGCTGCTCAAATAAAGAGGCTTCCACATGAAGTTGCATAATTAATTACCAAGAGAGTGTTATCAAAACACTACTGGGGAAATCAAATCTTCACCTTCTGGTGGGGATCAATAACAGATTCCTGCTGAGGAAAATAAATCCTCAAAAATACCTTCTCGTCATCCCGGTTTCACAGCCCAGGGAAAACCAAAGTAACTGCTGCAAGAGACCAAAGTTCAATCCAGGAACAAACTGGAAAGAAACGGTCAAACAAGACTTGACCCAATGAGGAAATAACTCAACTGGGGAACAATTCCATCCAGATAAAAGCTGGGGAGGAAAGCTAAACAAAACATCTTCCACGAGGCATAAACTCAGTGAGGAATTAAAAATGATAGGTATTTTCTACTTAGGGGTCGACACTCTAATGAAGAGAGGACACACGCATTCTGCGAGATAACAACATCGGGAAAAGGGAAATACCAACAAAAAATGCAGGATGCACAATGCAACAAAGACATGCTATGCTCAACCAAAATGAATGCGCATGCAATGAGTATGAATATGCTGATAAATCAGACAAAAAGGGCAAACAGAGGGTGAACAAAACACCACAACACCACTAAAATACTCGGCTAATCTCTGCGAGTTAGAGATATCATTGGAGATCGTGCTGGGGATCAGCAACAGAAAATCTGCAAGAGATACACAAGAGCCATCAAAGGAAAATAAATCCTACCACAAGGCTCAAACCTCACTGAGGAAATGGAGATACCGCTTGGGGAGGAGACCCCAAAGATCAATCTTCAACCAACAATAATTCAACAATATAAACTCCGCTTCGAGGGGAAAAAAACTGTTGGAGAAAAACATAGCAACACAAATCTTCCAACCCTGCCAGGGGAATAAGAAGTTAACATCATAGCAAAAAGTCAAACTGTGGGGGATTTTAAATCAACACCCAATCACAAGGTGAGAGAAAACCCGACAGGTGACTGCTATGTCAACACTTCTCAACCTTGTTCTCTACTTGGGGAATAATCCAAAGTAAATATGCATAACCTCTGCTAGGAATCATCAAAGACAAATCTCCGCTTGGGCAAAAACATCAAGGAGAAGCGGTCTTCAAATTTCTCAACTGTCCGATCATTTGAATCAAGACTTTGCTGTGGAAAACCGTTCAACACTCGTCTGGTTTATCCAAAGAAACAAAACTCTGCTAAGGGAATATCAGCAAACTCTACTGAAGAGACCTCAATATAGCTCAAATGGGGAAACATCAACACAACTTTACTGGGGAGCTGCCAATAAATTCTACCAGAGAGGCAAGAAAGAACCCTGCTGAAGAGAACACTTACGCTTTTCGCTTCAAGATGCTACCATTCTTGGGATTACTGTTGATATTCTTTCTTTTATTTTCACAAATCAAAGAAAAATGTTTTTATAATTTTCAAAATTTAAATCAATTATTCACATTTCTTTCAAAAATCATCATCAAAAATAAAATGAAATTCTATAAACAGAAACAAAATAAGAATTGCAAACAAAGGGACAAAGGCCCAAATTCTATTGATAGAATGGTAGTCCGCAAATGGCGTAACTCCATGGATCATTACAAAGTTTGAAAAATGGTAAGTACAATGGAAAGTTCTACATTGAAATACAATGACCATTATTCTCCCTAACAACTCTGAATTCCAACTGTGCTTGAGACTTCAGCGGAGAATATCTGAAGTAAAACCTTTGATAGGAAATGTTGCTTCAAACGATCAAGACTGGCCAGATGCAGTTACTTGCCATGATCCCTAACTTTTGCCTAGATTGCCCTCTCGGGTTTTCAATCTACCGGGATGATTATTTCTGTTTTGTCTCTAATTTTTGCCTGGACCGCCCTTTCGGGTTTTCAATCCACCAAGACGCTCATTTTTGCCTAAGCCGCCCTTTCAGGTTTTCAACTTAGCGAGCTGTTCTTTTATTTTTTTAGGCGAAGTATTTCTTGACTGCATCGGCATTCACAGGACGAGTGAACTCTTCTCCATCCATAGTTGTAAGAATTAATGCGCCGCCAGAGAAGGCTCTCTTAACAACATATGGGCCTTCATAATTGGGAGTCCACTTGCCCCTAGAATCAGTAGCAAAAGTCGAGATCTTTTTGAGCACGAGGTCACCTTCTCTGAACACACGGGGTCGAACCTTCTTATCAAATGCTTTCTTCATTCTTTGTTGATATAATTGGCCATGACACAAAGCCGTCATTCTTTTCTCTTCAATCAAATTCAACTGGTCGTATCTACTTTGACACCATTCAGCCTCAGCCAGTTCAGTTTCCATCAAAACTCTCATAGAAGGGATTTCAACCTCTATCGGGAGCACTGCTTCCATGCCATAAACAAGAGAAAAAGGGGTTGCCCCTGTTGAAGTGCGAACGGATGTACGATACCCATGCAGAGCGAAAGGAAGCATATCATGCCAATCCTTGTATGTAACAACCATCTTTTGAATAATCTTCTTAATGTTCTTATTAGCAGCTTCAACAGCCTCATTCATCTTGGGTCTATAAGGAGAAGAATTATGATGCTCAATCTTAAACTCATCGCATAATTCCTTCATCATCTTGTTATTTAAATTCGACCCATTATCAGTGATGATCTTGCTCGGAACACCATACCGACAGATGATTTGATTCTTGATAAACCGGACCACTACTTGCTTAGTCACATTTGCATATGATGCCGCTTCAACCCATTTGGTAAAATAGTCAATAGCCACCAATATGAAACGGTGTCCGTTCGACGCTTTAGGCTCAATCATTCCAATCATATCAATGCCCCACATTGAAAAAGGCCATGGAGAAGAGATAACATTGAGAGGAGTTGGAGGCACATGAATCTTGTCAGCATAAATCTGGCATTTATGGCACTTTTTCACATATTTACAACAGTCAGATTCCATTGTCAACCAATAGTAACCTGCCCTTAACATCTTCTTAGCCATCGCGTGTCCATTGGCATGGGTGCCAAAGGATCCTTCATGGATTTCTTTCATCAACATATCTGCTTCGTGTCTATCCACGCATCTGAGCAAGATCATGTCATAATTTCTCTTATACATCACATCATCATTCAAGAAGAAACTACCAGCCAATCTTCTCAAAGTTTTCTTATCCTTCTTGGATGCCCCAAGTGGGTACTCTTGATTCTGAAGAAAGCATTTAATATCATAATACCATGGTTTATCATCAACAACCTCTTCAACTACAAACACATGAGCTGGTCTATCAAGACGCATCACATTAATCTTTGGCACATCATTCCAATGATTTACCACAATCATGGAGGATAAAGTCGCTAAAGCATCTGCCATTTGATTCTCTGCTCTTGGTATATGGTGAAACTCAACTTTATTGAAGAAAGTTGACAATCTTCTTGCATAATCACGATAAGGAATCAAATCAGGTTGACGTGTCTCCCACTTTCCTTTAATCTGATTAATCACTAAAGCTGAATCTCCATACACATCAAGAATCTTGATTCTTAAATCGATAGCTTCTTCCAAGCCCATAATACACGCTTCATACTCAGCCGCATTATTTGTGCAATTGAAAACCAACCTTGCAGTGAAAGGAATATGAGAACCATGAGGAGTAACAATAATTGCACCAATACCTCTGCCATATTCATTAACCGCCCCATCAAAAATCAAACCCCAACGGGATCCAGGCTCAGGTCCTTCTTCATGTAATGGCTCCTCACAATCTTTAACCTTTAGATACATCACATCCTCATCAGGAAAGTCAAACTGAATAGGTTGATAATCATCAATCGGCTGGTGTGCCAAATGATCAGCCAAAACACTTCCTTTTATCGCCTTTTGAGTTCGATACTCGATATCATATTCTGATAACAACATTTGCCAACGAGCAATCCTCCCAGTTAAAGCAGGCTTTTCAAAGATATACTTGATTGGATCCATTTTAGATATCAACCAAGTTGTACAATTCAACATATACTGGCGGAGGCGCTTGGCAGCCCAAGCTAGAGCACAACATGTTTTTTCAAGCATCGTGTACCGAGACTCACAATCAGTGAATTTCTTGCTTAAATAATAAATGTCAAATTCTTTTCTCCCGGATTCATCTTGTTGACCCAAAACACAACCCATAGACTCTTCTAGCACGGTCAAATACATGATCAAAGGTCTTCCTTCTACGGGAGGAGACAAAATAGGAGGTTCAAGCAGATACTCTTTAATTCTTTCGAAAGCTTTCTGACAATCTTCTGTCCAGACACAACCCTGATCTTTGCGGAGAAGTTTGAAAATCGGTGCACATGTGGCAGTCATATTGGATATAAATCGAGAGATATAGTTCAAACGTCCCAAGAATCCTCTTACTTGTTTTTCTGTTCTAGGTGCAGGCATCTCCTGGATAGCTTTAACTTTACCAGGATCAACTTCAATGCCTTTTTGACTGACAATAAAGCCTAACAATTTTCCAAAACGAACACCAAAAGTGCATTTATTAGGATTCAGATGGAGCTTAAACTTTCTCAAACGTTGAAACAACTTCAATAAATTTTTAATATGATCTTCTTCAGTCTTCGACTTACAAATCATATCATCCACATAGACCTCAATTTCTTTATGCATCATATCATGGAACAGGGTGGTCATAGCTCTCTGGTACGTTGCACCAGCATTTTTTAAACCGAAGGGCATCACTCTGTAACAGAATGTTCCCCAGGGTGTAATGAAAGTTGTTTTTTCCATATCCTCAGGTGCCATCTTTATTTGATTATAACCGGAAAATCCATCCATAAATGAAAAGATATTGAACTTAGCAGTATTATCTACCAACAAATCAATGTGTGGTAGTGGAAAATCATCTTTTGGATTTGCTTTATTCAAATCTCTATAGTCAACACACATTCGGACTTTTCCGTCTTTCTTTGGAACAGGCACGATATTGGCCACCCATTGAGGATATTCGACGGTCACAAGAAAACCAGCATCAATCTGCTTTTGAACCTCTTCTTTAATCTTCACTGCCATGTCAGGATGAGTTCTTCTCAATTTCTGCTTCACGGGTGAACATTCAGGCTTTAATGGCAAATGGTGCTCCACAATACCAGTATCAAGACCAGGCATGTCTTGATAGGACCAAGCAAACACGTCAACATATTCTCTAAGAAGCTCTACCATCCTCTTCTTAACATCTGACTGAAGCAGTGCCCCAATCTTGACTTCTTTTTTATCATCATCGGAACCCAGATTAACCAATTCCACCGGCTCTTCATGAGGCTGAATGGTCTTCTCCTCGTGCTCAAGCAATCGAGAAATCTCATCAGGAATTTCTTCAATATCCTCCTCTTCCGCTTCAAACACAGGGAACTCAAAGCTGGGAGGGGGCATATGGTCATTGTTTCCAATGGGTTTAACAATCAATCTGCACAATGATTTTATGTTTGATTTTAGAATATGAACAAAAAAATGAAAATATTATGCAGATAAGAGTGATTATAACATTATTATACTTTTTTCGGTTTTTTATGTTACCATTTTTTCAGAAATAAAGCAAAAAAGGAAAACAGCATATGGATAAACAGAAAAACATTTTATTGATGATGATAAAAGTTGAAACAAAGCCCTCACAAATTCACTTTCACCTTGGGCAGAGTGAAAGGATTTTTTGAAAGAAACAAAAACAAATTACTTTGAAACATGAACAACAGTAGGAACATCAACAGCGATCCAATTCTGGCATATCAATCCACGTGTCACAAAGTTGGGCATTTCTTCCTCTTGGTCATCTTCGAGAATTGCAGCTGTAGAATGATCTTTGCAATGGATGAATCCAGCACTTCGAAAGACTTCATGAATACTCTTCAGCTCATTTTGGGTAGAACCAGATGTAAAACCCAAACCAGCTCTATCTTTTTTCTCAGCCACTTCAATGATTCGGCCCCATCCATGAGCTTGGCCATTATCCACTACATGTTGTGCATCTTTTAAAGAAGACATGGACACCCCATCCTTCTTAACAGCTTTATCAACCACAGAAAGAGCCTGAAACGGAGTTCCAATATCCTCTTCCGCATCGATATAAGAAAAAGACGACAAACTGCTTACCAACATAGCCTGTTCTCCACCAACAACGACAAGTTTACCATTCTGCACGAATTTTAACTTTTGATGCAGTGTCGAAGTAACAGCTCCAGCTTCATGGATCCATGGGCGTCCTAGAAGACAACTGTAAGCAGGACGAATATCCATGACTTGAAAAGTGATCTGGAAAAAACACGGACCAATCTTGATAGGGAGATCAACCTCTCCAATCACGGTTTTCCTCGATCCATCAAAGGCTTTCACAATGACCCCACTGAACCTCATAGGAGTACCTTGATAAGATAATCTGGACAAAGTAGATTTTGGCATCACATTCAATGATGACCCAGTATCAACCAACACATTGGATAGAGCATCTTCCTGGCAATTCATGGAAATATGGAGAGCCAAATTATGATTTCTTCCATGATCGGTCAACTCTTCATCACAAAAACTCAGATTATTACACGCAGTGATATTGGCAACAATGCTATCAAACTGATTAACAGTCACATCATGATCTACATAAGCTTGTTCCAATACTTTTTGCAACGATTCACGATGAGCCTCAGAGCTCATTAACAGAGATAAAACAGATATTTTTGACGGTGTATGTAACAATTGATCCACCACATTATATTCACTCTTCTTGATCAATTTCAATACCTCATCATTATCTGACTTCTGATTTACGTCACTTGATTGACCAGACTCCACAGTAGTCCTCAACTGAATTTGCTTACTCCCAGTATCTTCACTTGTCTTTGAAGGCACATTATCAAATACTCGACCACTTCTGGTTACACGTCCGACATCAGCGATAGTCACAACTAAGGGAAGAGAAGGAATGGGAACCTCTTTTCCATCCTCCAACATAGTAGCATTGTATTTGTAGGGAACAACTTTATCGGATTCATACGGCGTCGGGCCAGGCAAACGGATAACCAAAGGCGTCACAGCAGATTTCTGACTGTTGTAAGAAATTACAACCCGCTCAGGAATATTGAAACGTGGGACTATGACATTCACCTCGTTCTCCACTTCATTTCTGTTTGCAGTAACCTGAATCAAATTCTCATCCATCATCTTTTGTAAGTCCCTTTTTACAATCACACACCCTCGAGGGTTCACAGAACAAATACAACAGGCGGCATAATCATGCTCAATATCATGGAACTCACTCAAAGTAGCATGCATTTCAACAAGCGATCTCCGAATCCAGCGAATGTCGAAAATACGGTATGTACCAGGACAACCATATACCATATTAACAGTTGCATTACCATGTTTAGGAAACGGATTTGATTGCACATTAGGGTTGGTATCTTCAAAAGACAGAATACCGCTCTTTACGAGCTTTGCAACTTCATGCTTCAGAGGATAGCAATTTTCGATATCGTGTCCCGGGGCACCTTGATGAAATGCGCAATGAGCATATGGCTTATACCACCATGGAATTTCAGTTGGAACAGCCGGCGGATCACGAGGTTGAACCAAATTATTCTTTATTAAAGCCGGAAAGAGCTCAGTATACGTCATTGGAATGGGATCAAATTGTGTTTTCCTCTGTGTACGACCTTGTTGAGTCGTCTTCTCTTGGAAACGTGGTTGATAACTTGCAGTAGCTTGAGCGGTAGGGGTGTTACTGATAACAGGCGTAACAGATGCTACTTGTTGCTGACGACGACTACCATTGTTGTTCACAACTCTGCGTCTTCTAGACCTTTCCTGAGATATAGCATTAGTTTCTCCCTCTTTTTTCTTAGGGAATCCAACACCAGGCTTTTTTGTACTTCCAGAATTTCCTTCTTTTATCAGACGTCCCTCACGGACAGCTTCCTCTAATCTCATCCCCATATTAACCATTTCCGTGAAATCACTAGGAGCGCTCGCAACCATTCTTTCATAGTAAAATGAACCCAGAGTCTTCAGAAAAATCTTGGTCATTTCTTTCTCTTCAAGCGGAGGGCTTATCTGAGCTGCAATCTCACGCCATCTCTGCGCATATTCTTTAAAAGTTTCTTTCTCTTTTTAAGACATTGCGCGAAGCTGATCACGGTCTGGCGCCATATCAAGATTATACTTATACGGACGAACAAAAGCTTCACAAAGATCGTTGAATGTCTTGATTTGTGTACTATCGAGTCCCATATACCATTTCAGCGCAGCACCAGTAAGACTATCTTGAAAATAGTGGATCAACAACTGATGGTTGTCAGTATAGGTAGACATCTTTCTAGCATACATGATCAAGTGACTTTGCGGACAAGTGTTCCCTTTGTATTTTTCAAATTCCGGAACTTTGAACTTAGCGGGAATCTTCACATTTGGAACAAGGCAAAGCTCATGAGCATTCTTTCCAAATAACTCCTTTCCCCTTAAAGCCCTGATTTCTCTTTGCATTTCAGCAAACTGATCTTGAAAGTCATCTATTCGATCCATAACATCCAAACTCTCGCTCGGAGCAGTATGGAAAATTTGTTCTTCAGTATAAGGCATAGCGTGAGTTACAGGCGGTGGCACAGGTATGACAGTAGGAACAACCGGAACTTCAGCATTAGGAACAACATTAACCACAGGAGGTGGTACAACCATGACAGTAGGGAGTCTAGAACCTTCGGGAACAGGAGGTCGATATCCCTCTGGCACATAATTGTTAGGCATGCCCCAAGGGAAACCAACAGGCATTTGATATTGAGAAGCATTAATCGGGGCCACAGAAATGGGCGTTGATCCGATATCAGAAATCACAGTTCCTTGGACAGGAGAAGGAGGCGGTAGTGGTGGCTGATTCTGAGCAGCCACCAGAGCTTCCATTGCGGCAGTCAGTCTTTCCAAACCATCTTTCAGAGTTGATACCTCTTCACGGAGCTCGCGGTTCTCTTGTTGCAACTGATCCATCTTTTTCTTAGAGTTAGCCCGGGTGTTGTAGTGATGCGACAGCTTAACTGAAGGAAGGCCAAAAGAAACAAATAAGACAACTAGAAAAGGCAACACACAATGCACGATGATGCGAATGCAAATGCAAAATGCAGGTGTTTCAACCATTCTTCAAGGATCTTTAAGATATAAAGCAATTACAAACATCATAAAGAAAAATAACACTTCTTGAAATACTGATAAACATCTCATTTCATTGAATATTGGAAAGAGTTACACTTGGAAGTACAAAATACAATAATATCAAAATAAGAAAAAGCTAGGTCCTAAGGAACATCTGATGACGATCCAAGCTGATACTTCCTTCGGAGTCTCTTAATCTCTTTCTCATAGTTGTGCTTCATGGTGATCTTCTCTAGCACAAGCTGATCCACAATACCCTTCCAAGCACCAGAAGGAGGAGGATGTGATGATGGAGTAGTAGAGGAAAATAAATCCTCTGCATGCCTCTTCACAGCGCGCCGCTCAAGTAACTCTATCAAGTCATCTTTCTCCTTCATCTGTTTTTGCAATTCCATCTTCTCTTTGTCAGAAGCTTGAAACTTACTTTCCCACATCTCTTTCTCTTCCTTCATCTTAGCCAAAGCATCTTGAAGTGTCTTCACATCATCAGAAGAAACAGGGATTGCCGTAGGGAGTGGCGTAGAGATCACAGTAGTCAGAGGTTTCTCAATAGGGTAAGGCATCTTAAGCTCCATAGCCCTCTTCTTCACCCAAATCGTGTAAGGTTCTAAAGCAATGCAAACTTGTCTTCCAAGCTCCCCTCTACCCAACCTGTGAATCTTAGTCCAGGCATGAGCCATTCTTCTTCTCAAACCAAGAGAATCATCCCCTCCTTGAAAGAATAAACCCTCTAATAAAATATTCTTAGGCCTATCCTTCAGCATATAACCCAGCTGACGGCGAGCTAAACTCGGGTTGTAGTTAATTCCGCCTTGTATTCCAAGAAGAGGAACATTGGCGAATTCTCCACAACTATCAATAATCTGGACATTATCGTAAACCGAAGAAGACCAAGTGATATCAGTATGCGTAAGAGACATAATCCTTTGAGACCACCTTAAGCAATCCTTGTTTTTCCTAAAAGCAGATGTCTGAGGTAAGTGTGAAACGAACCAATTATACAGCAGAGGTATACAGCAAACAATGGTACCGTTTCCCTTAGAAGTCCTACTATGGATGGAAAAATAAGTATCACCAAGCAAAGTTGGAACAGGGTTCCCAATCGAGAAAATCCTAATAGCATTAATGTCCACAAAATTATCAATATTAGGAAACAAGACTAGTCCATAGATGAGTAAAGCCAATATAGCCTCAAACGCCAATGTGCGACCAATGTCAGCAAATAAAGTAGCCTTCTCAATCAAGAACTTAGCAGTTTAACCCTTGAGGCCTCCCTTAGTCTTTAGATTTGCATCAATATCCGACTTCGTCAAATGGGTAGCTTCAGCAATATCTTGAGGCTTAAGAGCTTCCTCCAAACCAGTATACGGAACTTTATCGGAAACCGGTACACCCAACAAATAAGCATATTCTTCCAAGGTCGGCATGAGCTGATAATCGGGAAATGTGAAGCATCGGTACATAGGATCATAGAACTGCATAAGGGTATTCAGAATTCCGTCTTCAATATTGGTAGAAAGAACAAATAAAAGTCTCCCATAACGAGATAGGAAGCCTGAACGATCATCTACCAAGGACACTAGCTTTCTCAACTCTGTAAGATCAGGAGCCCGAAAACCGTACTTCTGAGTGTTTCTCCTTCCAATATCCATAATCAACAATATCTGCGATGTTTGCAAAAGAAAATCTCTGAGATCCTTAAAAACCAGCTGAAACACAATGCTCATGAATGCATGAGTGCAAGATGCAACACCCACAAACAAGTCATACAAAGCACACAGGTTCAAAGGTTCGGCACGAGCATGGAGCCAAAGGTAAGAATCAACCAACCCACAATGGTATGTACTATGGTTATATCATCACCTGTAGAACAAGGTTCTAAAAAGTTCCCAGAATCATAATTCCATCTTTTGGATATTATCGGCTTAAACGACTACTCGTCGGCCAACAATATTCTCAAGAGAAACTCATCTGAGTGTGGTATCGCGTAACGACCAATTCAAGTCTACACCTGAACAGCCACCGCACCACGTCCTAATAAGGCCAAGATGGGTTAAAGGGTTCTAAGGTCCTCAGCTTCTCGGGCTCCCAGCCGGAAAAAAGTAATATCAATTACGACTACTCGTAAGACATCAGTAATTTCCAAAGGGGCCTCCACCGAGCGGGGGATCTCAAGTCAGCTTAGTAAGGACTACTCCACGTAAGCCAACAAGACTATACCACCCTCCTATCATAAGTGCACTCAAGTCCGGGTTAGGACTTATCTCACCACACAAATTACCAAGCACCAAAACAGAACAAACAATAACAAACAAGTCAAACAGAAAGCGATAAATAAATCAAAGTAGGCGAAACCCACTAGGAACCGTTGGAGTCCCTAGCAGAGTCGCCACTTTTCTGTAGCGGTAAAAATTGTGAGTGTAAGTTATTGACTAACTTAACTCAAAGAAAACAAGAGTCGCCACCGCACTTTTATTTTATCCAAATAAAGGAAAGGAAAAAGAGCGAACAAAACCAAAGAGTTCTAAAATAAGAACACGAGGCAGAGATCGGGGTAAGGGGGTTGGTTACGCAATGGGAATGTGTTAGCACCCAAAACGTCTATAGTACTCTATAGGAGCCCTTTGAAATATTTACGCTTTTTGGTTTGAAAATGGTTTGTTTGAAAAGAGATTGGGGAGATGAGAAGAGAATTATTTTTTATATTTTTGTGTTTGGAGAGACTTATCGTCTCATGCCTACGTACCCATAAAGTGCAATATGGAATCAAAACCCCGTAGTTCGTGGTACAAATGACAAAATTTTTGTTGGTTTTGATTGATTTTAGATGTAAAGACAAGTCGTCATTTCAAGGAGAAAACTGCGACTATCCACCCACGAGTATTAAAACAACATTTGCGTCACATAAAGATGGAGGATTTGCTTGGATCATCAACAAGACTATCACTCAACATCAACGTGGAAAATGTCAAAGTCTTAATAATATGGGGAATAGGAGATTTACATCTCAACTATAGAAATGAATCATGTCTAAACTTTATGAAAAGTTTTAAAGTGAAAAAGTGCATAAAGGCACAAAAAAAAGTTGATGAGTTTTTGTATTTTTTATGTCTTTTGAAATTGGTCAAAGCATGATTAACATTGATTGACTTTTATTGAGAAAAAAACAAAGTTTAAAAATCACTTGACGAAAGTCAAGGTTTTATTGCGAAATCGGTTTTGAAGTTTGAAACCAAGAATGTTTTGAAAGAGGGAGAAAGTTTTGAAAATTTAAGAAGGGGAGGAGATGAAATGACTATCCTAAAAAAACAAAATAAGAGCTAGAGATAAGAAAGATCTAACCGACTTGTAGCACACTCCATAGCAAGCAAAAAAGAATTCCATCCGATTTAAAGCATAAGCTAATGAGCGAGCCAAATAAAGGCTAAGATCCACAATACTCCAAGCATAGGAAATTGAACCCTAATTCTAAGTCCAAAGGTCCATGAAGTCCAAGGTCTAAGAGTAGTCCAAGAGCATAACCACAAAGTTAATAGCACCAAAATTTTTAGATGTTTTATCCTTTATTAATGTTTTGAACAAAGTATGGTCCAAGTGGACAAAAGAGAAATGACATAAACATAAACAAAGATATGATATGACATGATAAAATGGAAGCATAAAAGTAAAAAATAAAGAGTAAGAAGAGAATATAAACAAAATTAAACAAGGATATTGTTAGTGAATTAGTGGTTAGTGGTTTGAACATATGATCAATGATGATTAATTCTTGCACTTAGACCAAGATTAATGAAAATTCATTAGAGGATTGATATAATCAAAGCCTCCTAACAATGATTTTCATAGGTATTGGAGTTAAGACAAGCAACTAATCATACTTGGACTTTTAAACGTAAGTTTGAGCCACGAATGATCATTTTCCAATTAAGGGACACTTTAGCGCTATGTTAAGCAATCGTAATCGGGTTTATGTAGAAACCACGACTATCTGAGGCCGGTCAATAAAATGTTAGTGTTAATACATGTTAGAGAAGTGATATGTAAATCACTCTCCTAAAACATGCCACACAAAAAGAAAAGAGGTAGTGATCTCATCATAATCAAGATTTTTAATTAATTAATCAAAGGTAATCTATCACTATTCCAAAGTAAGGAGAATTATCTCCATGATTATTCGTCCATAGTTTTGAAATAATGAAGATTAATCAACCTTGATAATCAACAATCTATGATCCATAGATTTCATCGATCAAAAGAAAAATAAGAAGAAGAACTAAAATGAAAAGAAACCACAATTTGGATCTTAAATCGATTAAATCATCATCAATATCAATCACCTCTTTTGGTGGATAAAATCGACACCCAAAGTCCATTGAGATTGATGAGATCTTATCAAAATTTAAAATCCAAAACAACCAACAATTAGCTCAAAACAAAAGTTTTTAAATAAATTTTTTAAGAGCTCTTTTAAAAAAACTATTTAAAATATTAACTAGTAAAAAAAAGAAATAACAAAATAAAAGGAATAAAGAAAAATATATTTAAAATAGTAAAGAAAAACGAAAAGGAAAAAGAGAAATAGAAAACCAAAACATCAGAACAACTTTCTTCTTCAAAACTTCACGCGACACCGTTCACCATGGCTATGGATTCAAGCTCAAATCAAAGCGACGGGATGCGAAACTAACACGGTTGTGATTGGAATCAAAAGCTCTTCACAACAGTATAAACAATTCAAGGAAATATGCAATGACGAACTCGAATCGAGAAAACGAAATCCATTGAACTACCTTCAAAATCACAGGTAAGAAATCAATCCAAACTTCTTCTTGATTCTCTTCTTCTTCTGAACGAATCTCTGGTTGAATTTGTATCAATTGAAGTGAAATTGGTGGAAGGAAGTAGGAGAAGAAAAGTGAACGAAGGTTTTTCTGGTAGTGAGGAATTTGAGGAAGAAAATCAGCAGAGGTTTTTTGGCTTAAAGGCTTGAAGAAAAGAGTGAATAAGGTGTTCTATTTATAGATGAGAATGGGTGAAAATGATTTGCCGTTTGTGAGATTTTTTTCAGCGTTTTGGGATGCAAGTTATGCGTGACCTCTTGTGATATTTTTTCATGCCGTTTTTGCTTTCACATTTGTAGCTCACGAAGTCGTTTTTTCCTTTTCACTTTTAGCTTCTGTATGACGTGTTACTTTTTCTTTTTGACTTCAACTTATTACGTGACGTGGATTATTTTTAACTGGCTCACATGCTACTCATTTTTGCTGCAGCTTGTGAATATGGCTTGGTTGATGGCTTGGATACGTGAAAATAGCCCTACTGATGATAACACTCAATCCAGGTTCTGTTAGGAAAATATCAGAAGCACCATCTTGCGGCATCCGTACAATTTCATATTTGTGTTCAAGAAATACTCCAGCCAAAAAACTTGAAATACTGGCATTCCTAAGCAGCTCCACAAGCATGTCAGATTTGGTTTATTTATCCAACAACTTCTCAATGGAATGCATACAATCTGCTGCAAGTAACATCCAGCATCTAAGGTCCAAGTGGCGTTCATCTGTACTTGGGTGTGAAGCACGTGGATAATCATCCAATCCAGAGGACAGCGACTTGGGATTTAATTCACGCATTGTTATGTTGTCTCGTCCATGCCAATAGTAGCTGCTCATTTGTTTGCCTGATTGTGTCATGTTGAACCATTGAAACCATGCTTCCAATCGAACATAGGCGCGCTCTAGGAACATAGAGATCTCATCTCTATCCTTCCCAGTGAACTCGTTATTCTTCAAGCCAGTAATTATGTCATTTAATGCTAAAAACATAGTTGGAGGGTTTCCATTTGTTGGATGCTGAGGAACAAATTCCTCTGGGACCCTACTTATTGCTTCATTCCCCAGAATTTGTTCTCGTGGTATCCATCCATCAATGTTCATCAAATCTAACCAGTGTCCAATGATATCCAATGAAATATGAATATCCCAACGCCAGATTAGAAGTTGATGAAAACCTTCATCCCATAAAAATCCTCTTGGAAAGAAAGACCGACTTGGTACCGCTGTGTAAAGCTCAGCAGGCCAATATGATACATAATCAACATGTTTCCTAAAATTAAGGGTTCTTGACAGAGCGATTTTTGACTGGCCATAGAAGTAGCCGATGCCACCTAATAAGCTTCCAACGGCAGCCTTACCAACAGAAATAGATTCTGAGTCTACCTTCTCAGCCAAATTGAAAATTTTCTCAATCTTTTCATCAAATGCTTGTTCTTTATATTTCAGCTCATTAGACAGTGAGGTTCCTGTAAGACTGTTGACGCGCTCTTCTACTCTTGAACTTACAGAATCAGTTCCAGAGATAAGTACAAAATCTGTAGTGAAAGGAAAGCCACCAACAATCTAAAAAACTAACACATTAGAAGAATCATCTGATGAGTCAGATAGCTGCAGTTGAGCATGCTTTCTTATCTGTGATGCAAGATTTTCCTCAACAAGATCAGACAAATTGTGATAGTGAGGTGTGCGAAATCCAGAGTAATGAAGTTTCAGATCATCCGTTGACTTCAAATGTAGCTGCCAATCTCCAATGTTTGTTTGAGATCCAGATGCAAGTAAAGAATTCTCGCGAATGTTGAAATTTTCTTGACTTACATCTAGAACATTACCACCTTCATCAGCCAAATACAAAAAGAGCTGGCCACCTTTCCCAAATTCCTCATTCCACTTAGACTTATCAATTTGCACATCAATTCGAACTGCCCAGTCCGGTTTCGAAATGTTAAGAATAGTTGGTTCTCATATAGAAAGATAAATGCAGAAGGTGTCATAAATTCACTTCTGCTAACTTCTCTCAGCTCAAAATTCCGCACATCAAGAATTTGAAGGTTTTCATTTTCTTGCTTGACAAGTAGCTTTTCGTTGAACTGTTCGATAAAATCCACCTTCTTATTCCGATAAAGGAGATGGTTGAACGATTTCAAAACAGTACCATCTTCTATTGAAAGGATTTTAAGTGGGACATGGCTACTTGCTTTAGCAAAAATCAACAACATGATCCCTGGACTGATCTTAATCTCCTGGACATTTTTATCAGAAATGGAGTACAACATTGAATAGTTTTTCAAGTCAAATACCTTGTATACACTATCCAGAGCAGAGTATGTAAGTACCTTCCCATTTACATCATCAAACTCTACAAACCCTGGCCACTTCAGAGACTCGGATTCAAAAAGAGGAAAGCCAGAATCATGCTTACCCCTCCTAATGTATTCAATCCTTGTGCTTATGCATTTCAAGGAACTGTAACTGTCTGATGCATAGACAGAAATTGTGATAAGTGAGTCATTATTTTTGTTATAAAATAGACTCCTTATAACTTCATCTGGACTGACATTTAAAAAGCATATCCTTTGATTGGTTTCTCGGCTAAATGCTGCACAAAGACCGGATTGTGCAAGAGCAAAAACAATATCTTGTGCTGCCACAATCTCAATAATCTTCGACCTTTTTCTCAAAAATGACAATATCAAAGCCGAAGGACCTTTGGGATCATGTGTATCATATTCTTCCTGCAAGATAATATTCCTGAATCGCTCTTGAGCATCGGTCATACTAAAAGCCCGATCACGTTTGGAGCTGATTTCACGTCTCTAAAGCTTCTTAACACTGTTGACAAAACCATCACCGGTTCCACCACGACCAGTCTTCTTCGCAATCACTCTCCGGCCGCAGCAAGGTCGAGGACTCACCGTGATCCTTCTCCCAGTACTCTCCATACTTTCCTCACAATAAGAGCTTCAGCATCAATTCAATGAGCGTCGAAGTCGATCCCGTTTCAAATTTCTGAACTTCGAACACTGATTGAAGTTGTTGATACTTTCATTGAAATGCTTAGGCCCGCACTATAGATAACTAAACAGAACTGTCAGCTTCTGCACAAGGCTATCGGTTTCGGAACTCTCTTGAATATCAAAATCTGAGACGGTTACAAGCTCCGAAGGCTTCTGGAGAGAAACTTATCATTTTTGAAAATCTTCTGCTTCTTATTCTATCTCTTGGTGATTTCCCAAAGGATGCTAACGTACTATTCCGAACCAATAAAAGGAACTCGGGACCTAACTGTGATCCTAATGCTGGAGTTGCTGCACCTCCCATCACATGTTCAACAGGTGGATGATTAAACTGCCATAATCTCAGCAGGAGAATAAATGCACTAGAGAACACTGCATGGCAAGAGAGCTTTTCACCAGTTGCAGCAGTCCATGACTCACTAGGAACACATGATCCAAAAGCCTCACATATTGGCATTAATGCAGCAGTAAGTAGTGGAACCGCACCGTGTAGGGAGAAAATCTGAACACTGTCTACAGATGAAATTCCAACCAGAAGGACATTCAAAAATGGAGCATAGCTAATCAAGTGGTTTTCAGTCCCAGAGCTGTAATGCACAAGAACATATTGCAAGTCCATACGTGAATCCAAGACCTAGCCCTTGAACAAGACTTATTAATATGCCATATCTAAGAGTAGCTTGCAGTGATGTTACATAGGAGTAGGGCTGGCAATGAACCAAACCAACTCGAAGATAGTTCGGAATTCGACTCGACAATTAAATCGTTGAACTAGGTTCATGAACCAAATGAGTTGAGTATGAGCGAAAAATTAAGTTCGTTAACTAAATCAGCTGAACTTGAACTATACATAGTTCGACTCGTTAGGTTCATGAGTCAACTCGATTACATATGAAAAGAATTATACTGTCTTTAAGATTAGGTTTAAATATTTATTTCAAATCTTAGACAAATTTAATCTTCAATTTAGTAGTTTTTGAATTAGACTCTCAAATGTATCTCTTGAAAGTTGTGTAGGTTTTGAATTAGTAGATTTCGAAGATAAAGTTAAATTTCAATATGATAACTTTTATTTTATTTTAATATTTTATTTAAAATATATATATTTATTTAAAATGTCAAATATACTAAAAAAAATATATATATTTAAAAAAATAGTTTTTAAGTTCGTGAACCATGTGAGCTGAACCTAATGAGATGAACCTAACGAGTCGAACCGAACTGTTCGTGAACTTATAACGAGTCGAGTTTGAGCTTAAAAAAAAGTTCGTGTCAAACTCGAACTCGAACTCGAATTCGAACAATTCTTAACGAGTCGAGCCGAGCTGAGGTGAGTTCGACTCGACTCGACTCATTTCCAGCCCTACATAGGAGTATTTGGCCAATGTTTCATTTGTAAATGCATACAATGTCCTTACATAGGAAACTGTTCAGCAATGCTGGCTGCTTCAGCATATGCATCTTGGATATTCTCTGCAAGTCTATGGAGAAATATATTTGATATTCCTCCTGCGGCAACAATAAAGGGACCCGTTGCTAATGTTATCAAAGCAATCTGCCAACAGTTGATAAGGCCAATTACAAGACCACTGAAGAATGTAGCCATATTATGAATATAATTTCCAACTTTTTCGCTAAGAGCAGACTGGATAAGCAGCACATCACTCAATACTTGACTCACAATGTCTCCATTATTCCCATAAGTATCGAAAAAAACTCATATCCTGATTTAATAATACTTGAACATAGTTGGATCTGATGACAGTTGTTTGTCGTTCTCCAGTCAAAATCCAACATGAAACCTCAATCCAACCAGCAGCAAAAACTCCCGCTGCAATGTAAACAATGGTCAAAGCAAGCTTAGTGAACCTCTCAAACCTCTCCTGCGATCCAGCCGGCTGATCATCCATCCGCAACACGTGAATAATCTTAGCAAAGTAATGCAAATAAACCACAAGCGCCGTTCCATGAGCCGCCGCAGCAAGCGAACCAACCGCCATAAGAAACCAATCAAACTTATCAGCACACGCAAATAGCTTCGAGAAAGGAACGGCAGCAGGCGGTGGCTCCATTTCAATACGCTTCAAGACTGATAACATGTCACCTTTCCCAGAAACATTATCTGCATGACTGAGGGAAACCCCAGAGCAAATTGATTCTGCAAAGAGTTGAATACCTCTAAATCTTTGAAGTACGTGAATAGAATTCTTACTCCGTGTCTTTTGAACAAGTTTCAGCAACATGTATAATATAAAGCCACTTGAAGATTTGAGTTCTTCATACATGGCACTAAGAGCAATGCGTGGCTTATCAGACTGATCTCAGACAAAAAGTTTATCTTGGAAGGCAGAAGAGTTAAACCAGGAATAGCCATAGCCAGGACAACATTTGCAACAATCAGCTTGCAAAAAGATTTAAGGGACATGCCAGCCAACCAAATATTTAAATCCCAGAAGTTGTGCAACACAAACCATGTGATCATCAAGCTCTCAAGAACAACAAAAGCAAAGTATGAAGTTAAGCTCTTCTTTTCTTGATATCAACCCTTGACAATACATGTCTAGCACATGTGTGCAACCAATTTGTTGCAATGATCTAATCAACCCTTTATAAGTTCTTCCCTACTTCATGTCAACCAACACTTATAAGGAAAATGAGGTACCGGAAAATGAGGTAACACATCAACCTTGTTGACAACTTCAAATGGTTTCTTTCCTCCAAGAGAAATGTCATGCACTTCCACGTATCTTAGAACTAACTTCCAATCATGCTTTGAATTTACTTGGAAATGGCACACTTGAATGAATATCAAACTTGACTTGCACAGACAAACTTTTGAATCTCCGGTTAAAACTGAATCACTTTCAATATGTCTGAGTTAATATCTGGGAAAATAAATCCACAGATGAACACAACCTGGACTGATGAACCTTGATCATAATAGTCATGGACCAAACTTCTCATAGAACACTGCTTGATAAACCACTGGATTTCAATACAAGACAAATTGACATTGAACAATCTCATTTCCTGAGAAAATAACCCACCACCACGGGTAACTTATAGTTGAAGCAAACTCTTGATAGTTTGACCAAGATGAGGTCAAATGTCCATCTGATTTAAACTTGAATGAATTTCTTTGCCATTAATCTCCTTGCAAAACCCTAAACACACAGAGAAGAAGAAACAAAAAATATTTTTGGTATTTTGATTAGATGTTAGTAAACAGAAACAAACATAAAGAAAGTAAGAAACCCATAAGGGTGCGAAAGCTAAAAATATGACCTTGTTTGTGGAATGATATGCCGATGAAATGTGGGATCTTAGGGGTAAAAATTAGGGTATTACACCATCACATGAGATTTTCAAGCACTTTCTAGCTCATTCTAGAAAGATCTAGGAGTTTCCATTGATGGTTATATAAAGAGTGAATCATGATGAGTAAAGGGTTGGTGAAAGTTGGAGAATTGAGTGGAGAAGAGTGAGGTTAGAGCAAGGTTTTCAAGAGGTTCCATTATTGCAATTCAAGCTCGAGTTCACCATTGGAGGCTTCTTCCATCCATGTTTTTGCAAACAGAATCATTTCCACCATTGGAGGATCATCTGGAAGAAGAAGCAAGCATTGAATCGTGCCATACATCATTCTACCATAACTTCTTGACAGGTTGGTAAATGCATTCATACCTCTTTAATTATGCATAGATAGCTTAGATGCTAGGTATATAATTGTTAAGAGAGGATAGATGATCAAATCCTGAGAATTAGAGGGCATTCCATGGAGTTTCATAACAGGTGCAAGAATCTTTCATGATCGGGAATAGGCTGGATGTTAGGTTTTAATGCACGATTGATGGTTCATTATGATGAGCATAACATGTAGAACAAGATTGGGTCATTAATCGAGAGTTTTGATAAGGTTGATCTCAGTGAGATATGGTGGTACCAAGATCTTCTAGCTTTCTGTTAGGATGATCCAGGAAGAATTAATGGAAATCACTCGTATAGCTTTGTTCCTTGTAATGAGTAGTCCATTTTCCCTTTTGGAATTTTTGAAAATCATCAAGTGTGGAGAGAGAACGAGCAAGAAGAAAAACCATGCATGGGGGCTGCTTCTGAAAACCCTAGAAATCCATTTGGGGACGATGGCCTTCAGCCCTTGGATTGGATCCTGAAGCTTGACCTATTACTCTAATCCAACGGTCCAGATTAATTAAAGAAAACGGAGGGAAATTCAAAGAAGCCAAACGCACCGTTTTGCTAAATGAAGCGCGTATGGGCTTATCCAGAATGCTATCCACACCACCCCCTTTGCAGCCCATTCAGTATTTTAACTAGCGTGTCTTGCTTATCACACCCCCTCCCCTTTATTTCAATTCTTTTATATTTTAATTCCTTTAATATTTCTTGCATTTATAAAATTCATAAAAAATCCAAAATTGAATATTTTTTAATTCTTCTTTTCTCTATAGGTTAGTGAATTTGCCTAGAAAAATATAAATAAATAAAATGTCCATTTTATTTTCTTTTCATATTTTTAGCATATTTTTCATTTTAATAGCTTTTTAATATGTTTAGTTTGATATTCAATTTTGTAGAATTTGTTTTAGGACTTTCCCTTAGTCTTTTTAATTCATTCTTTTTGGTGTGATTAGATATTGAATCATAGTTCACCATAGGATTTAATTCTTGATTTTTAGATTAAAATTTGATTAGTTTAATTAGGGTAGCATTAGGGTATCCTAATTAGGGTTTATGTTATGCATAGGTAAGGAAATTCATTTTCTTTAGATAGTTTTGTCTTGATTTTTGGGTAGGGGCATATGTGGATGTTATGGGTAGATGTTGTAGGCCCTTGTGAATAATTGATAGATTTTTCCCCCTTGGTTTAGTATTTTTTTAGGTATTTTCTGAAGTTGACTGATGATTTTGTCTGTCCTGTGGTTATCTGTTCATCTCTGGGGTTTATTTTGGGGAATTTGTTGTGGGGCTTGTGTTGTCTTGAAGATCTTGTTGAAGAGCATGATGAAGAGAAGATTGTAGATCAAGACTCAGAGACCCAGAGCTTGGCTTGTTCCCTGTCTGTGAGGTTTGAGATCCTGAAGTTTGAAGGAAGTTCATGGTACTTTCCTGAGGAAGGCACTATGAATGACTTTCATTCTTTCTTCTCACCTATTTCTTAAGTATCCAATGATGTTGGAGCCAACTTGTGAGTTTAATTTCTCCTGAGGAGGAATGTAAACTGATCACAGTTGTTGAGCCACATGGGATACAATTCCTAAGTGGAAGCCTCCCAGTACTTTCCTGAGGAAGGTCCTATGGGTCTATTCACTTAGTTCCACTAGTTCATCTAGGATTTCTTAAGTATCCAATGATGTTGGAGCCAACTTGTGAGTTTAATTTCTCCTGAGGAGGAATGTAAACTGATCACAGTTGTTGAGCCACATAGGATACAACTCCTAAGTGGAAGCCTCCTAGTACTTTCCTGAGGAAGGTCCTATGAGTCTGTTCATTTAGTTCCACTAGTTCAGATAGGATTTCCTAAATATCCAGTGATGTTGGAGCCTGCTTGTGAGTTTAGTTTCTCCTGAGGAGGAATGTCAACTGATCACAGTGGTTGAGCCACGTAGGATATGATTCCTGAGTATACACCTCCTAGTGCTTTCCTGAGGAAGACACTATGAGTCTGCTTACTTAGCTCCCTTTCTTTGGTAAGCTTACCTTGAAGCTTAAAGACTGGGATTGTTTTCTCTTGTTTAGGGTTTTGCTTTAGGGCTTTGCTTAGATTTGATCAAGATTCTGTTGTAAGGTTAGGATTAGAGATTAGATGTAGATGAATTCTTTCTCAAGCATGTGTTTTGTTTGCCTGATGGCACTTCATTTCTTTTATCTGTACATTGCTTGATAGCATGTTGTTTATCTTCAGTATGATTACTGTTATTTCATGACTGGCTTGAGGTCGAGACGAGCTTGTGGAGGCTGAAGCGCCACACACATTTCCTCCCTCACCTGCATTGCATGCATTTTACTGTTAAAGCTGATGCTTTTGTCTGTTTTGGTGTATCATTGACATGATCCCTTAGGACTCTCATTTCCTTTGATAAGGATTTGATAGACTTTTAGGTTGAAACCTATGCATGACAACTTCTAGGAGTTCCCTGTTCAAACCTCAACCATAGGATGAATCCATGGCATGACAACAGTAGGACTTGATAGTCTCCCTCCTAGTTGGGCCTGTTCTCTTCTCATCTCGAAGCAGTTTAAAATACAGTAATCATGAATGATTTCTTTCGTACGTTACGAGCCTTAAGCTATCTGAGATTGGACGTTTAGTATGGTACCCTTTGGGTGACATGCGACGCATTCACTATCAGGTCAACGTCTCTAGTGCGGTTGAGATCGCAAAAACAATAAAAAACACTTCTTTTAGGAGATAACCCGTAGTTTCCCGAACTACGTTTGCTCTGATCTTTCATACCAGATGAAAGTACGTAGGCATAGGATGCGACGTCCTAGCGAGCAACCTTCCCCATCTTCCCCCATAGTTAGGGCGAACTACGTTGACTCTGATTTCTCGTTCCAGACGGGAATACGTAGGCATAAAGTGCGACGCTTTGCCGAGTCATTTTTCTTTTCTTTTTCAGCCAGCCTTGATAGGTAGATAGATTATAACCAACCCGTCCAAGTAAACAAACAAGCGAGGATCCCGTCGAGTACGACGGACGTGAGGGGTGCTAATACCTTCCCCTTGCGTAACCGACTCCCGAACCCAGACAATGGTTGCGATGACCTTGTCTTACCCTTATTCGTCAGGTTTTTCCGATCATTTCCTTTCCCGCTCTGAGGGATAAATAACGAAAGGTGGCGACTCTTTTGTCATGCCGGCACCTTATTTTCGCGCAAGCGACACTTGTGATTCAGGGATTTAAGTCGATGGAGGATCTGAGTCAGTGGCGTCGAGATCGCGGACAACCCTTCGCCGCCTTTTCATTGGAACCTCCTCTCGAGGAGAACCATCTTCATCTTCTGAGTCAACGATGACTAGGGTGGCGCCCCTCTCTAATTTTTTCTGAGGGGTAGGTGGTTTCCGGCTTACCTAAAAAAGCATCGGGAAAGTGTTAGGTTTTTAAACCCAGAATGTTGAAAGGATTAAGAAGGTGCATTAATATTACCTTCTGACCCTCGACGGAACTTTCAGTCTTCGCCGAAATGGCAATCTTTTTGGGAGCAGCTTGTTGCACCCCAAAATTTGACCAACCGGGTCTCGCATTTGGCTCGATGTTTCGACGCATAACCGCATTCGCATCTGCATATTGCATACATTGCATTGTTCATTTTTGTATTGATTTTATCAGGGATCACAGCTCCCGTCTCGTGTTTCAGGTGTTTTTGATCAGTAGAATCGATTTTTGGGATATTTCGGTGCCCGTTTGTTTTTACCGATTATGTTTGTGTCGTTCGGTGCTTATTTTGTCCCTCTGGGAATTATGGTGATTTTTCTGGATTTTATAGGATTTTTTAGGGGTTTTAACAACTTTTAAATCATTTTTTAGGATTTAATAGAATTTTTGATATTTTTAATTCTTTTTAAATCAATTTTTAGAATTTTATAGAATATTAAATAGATTTTAAATCATCTTTAGGGTAATAGGATTTTTTTTAAATAGATTTTAAATCATTTGTAGGATTTTTTTTAATAGACTTTAATTTTTTTAGACAATATAGCAATATAGTTTTTAGATTTTTAATAGAATTTAAATAGCATTTTCCATTTGTAGAATATTAATAGCTTTTATCATTTCTAGAATATTAGTATAATTTTTAAATAGTTTTTTAATAACTTTAATAGTTTTTAGGATTTAGTATAATAAAAATTAGGAGTTAATTGGAATTTTAGAGTTAATAGGGATTTAGTTTAATTTTCAGATTAGGGGGTTATTAGTTTAGTTAATTAGCATTTTTTAAATATTGTTTTTCAGTTTTTTGTGAGTTTTATTCATTTTTCGTTTTGGGCCCAGTTCAGTGCAGGCCCATTCAATTTTTGTCCAGAATATTCAGAAAAAAGTCCAGCAATTGAGTCCAAATTCATTCCAGAAATTCCCAGCGAACTCCAGAAAAATCTAGAAGGTTCCAGCAACTCCCTCAGCATTTAAATGCAAGCTCCACGTGTTGCTTACAGGGAGGTCCCACCTCGCGTCATCACGCACTGCCACCTCACCCTCAGCGCATTCTCACTCAGCCACGCGTGGGACACGCGTCCCACATGCACACACTCACTCCACTTTCTCCACCACGCGTCCAGTCCTCGTCCTTCGCCTGAGAACGCCACCGGCCGGCCTGCATGGCCGGCGGCCACCGTCCCCCTCACCGGCGAACAAGAATCCCCAGAAACCTCCTCCCTTCATCCAACCATCTTCATCTTCTTCCCCTTGTCTCCACCAACAAATTCCAGAAACTCATTAAGAGACGATGAATATTCATCGTCAACCTCCTCAATCATCAACCAAATCCAGGAAAAACCCCCAGAATCCCCAGAAAATCAACAATCCTCGTCTTCTCCCTCAAACCTCCATAGTCATCCCTCTCCAAGCCCAGAAACCACCACCGATTCATCAGAAACACAGAACTTCTTCAAGCACCATCATGTGTTCAACCAGATCTTCATAGAGCTTCATCAAGAATCTCAGGAATCCAGAAATTCCAGAAAGCGACTCCTATCTTCATCTCCAGAAAAATCTTCAATCATCAACATCTCCTCAGATTGTTCTTCACAAACTTAACAATATCATCATCGTTCTACAGAATCTTATTCAAGAAATCATCAATGTTCATCTTGCTAATCAGGATCCCCAGTTTTTTTCCAGATTCGATCTTCAATCACCGCAAGAACAAATTTCCAGAACAAGAACTCGCATCAGCAAATCTTCATCATTATGATCTTCAACAAACCTCCAGCAGTTCTTCAAGATTTTTCCAGAAATCTTCAGAGCGAAGTTCATCACACATGCAACGAATCTCCTTCAAAATCTTCACTGAGATTCTTTCTTCGTCAGCTTTTTCCATCAAGATCTGCGAATTCACGAACAGATCTTCGAATGTTCGATTTGTCTTGATTTCTACTGGTTTTGTTTGGCCACTTGCAGTTTGTAGGTAATGATGATGTTCGAAGGAAATGAAGCTAAGCCGAGAACGGAAGGATGGAGGACGAAAGAGACAAGAGGATGGGGGTCTACGGCGGCGGAGGGAGAAAGGAGAAAGGTTTAGGGTTTCTCTGAGAATGGAGAGAGAGGGAAGAAGAGAATGGGCCTCAGGGCCCAACTATTTTTTTGACACACTCGCCCCTCACGTTTTTGGGCAAACGTTGGGCCTGGGCCCAACACCACCTTGCTGGCCAACACCATCAATTTCCACAACACACCCCCTCTACGTTTTTTGCTGAAGAGAATTGGGCTGGGCCCAATTCAGTTACAATTTTCTTATTTCATTTTTCTGTAATCCCTTGTAATAGTATAACCCCCCCCTTTATGTTTTTTCTTTTTACATTTTTTGTATGTACATTCCATATAAAAAAAAAATAATAATAAAAAAAGGGAAATAGTAAAAGAAAAGTGAGAAAAAAAAAAGAATATAGAGAAAGAAGAAAAGAAATAAAAAAGTGAAAAGAAAATATATTCAAAAAAATGGAAAAAAGAAGTGAAAAGAAATATTGTTGAAAATAAAGAGAAATAAGAAAAGAAAAGGAGAAAATATTGAAAGAGAAAAAATGGAGAAGAAATAGAAAAAATATTTGAAAAAAGGAAAAAATATTAAAGTGTCGATTTAATATTTTTAGAGTTCATTTTCTTTTAGGGATATTTTCATAGACTTTATTTTACGACTTTTAGGATAGCTTAGAAGCCCGTTTGTTAGGGGGCTATTTTCACTCGACTTTTCAAGATAGAATAGGATAGCGTTTCCTAGGAGATTTATTTCAGTATCTACTCATTGTAATCATTTTTCAGAGATTAATAAAACGAGATTTGAGCTGTGGTCCGATAGTAGCCGAACTACAGCTGCTCTGATTCTTCGTACCAGACGAAGATATGTAGGCATAGGATGCGATATCCTAGCGAGCACACTAACGACTAACTTTTGTTCTCTCGCGGCTGTGCGATCGAGACTTTCCCGCTGACGACTAATTGAGTACCCATTTTTCTCTCTTGCCCGAGTGCATCTGAGATCGAGCCATAGTTTTGACCATAGGTTCCCGACCCTGTGAAGCCAGTTGTTTTTCTCACTGCTGTGTGAGGATGTTTTGTTTAGCCGTAGTTAGTCTGAACTACGCAAGGCTCTGATCTTCCATCCAGTGGAAGTACGTAGGCACAAGACGCGAGGTCTTGGCGAGCCAATTTTCCCCGTAGTCCCGAACTACGTTGACTCTGACTTTCTCTCTTGAGAATACGTAGGCATAGAGTGTGACGCTCTATCGAGTCAATTCCCTTCCGTTTAGATTTAGCAGCCGTAGATAGATTGTTTTGCACCCAGTAGACAACCCAAGCAAGCGTGGATCCCGTCGAGTACGACGGACGTGAGGGGTGCTAATACCTTCCCCTTGCGTAACCGACTCCCGAACCCAGGCTATAGTTGCGATGACCATACCTTTTCCCCGTTTTTTGCGAGGTTTACTTCGAGCGTTTCCTTTCCCGCTCTGAGGGATAAATAACGCACGGTGGCGACTCTTCTGTCAGCCGGCGCCGATTTTCGCAGTAGCGACAGCTGGCGACTCTGCTGGGGACTGCGATAGTTCCCCATGCATGTGGGATCCAACGTCCCCTAAGAGAGAGTCAATCCTAGCGTTTGTTTGCTTGTCTATTTTGGGGCTTATTTATCGATATTATCTGTTGTTGTTGGGGTGTTACGGGTGTTCTATGATTGAGAGAAGCCGGACCTGGGCTTGAGTGCACCTTAGACTTAGAGTAGAAATTAGTGGGTGCCCGCTTGCTTTGACTTGCTTTGGTGTCCCATGAAATCTACACTCAGACGAGGTTCTGCTGGTTGGCCTCCTGTCCCTTCCTTTGGTTGGCGTGGGTTGCTGGTTAGTTGGATTGTCGACTCTGGGAACCGATCATTTGGAAGTTAGCTAAGTGAGGCCTCTTCAGGACTCGATGATGCCACTCCTTCTAGGAATCGTATCGTCAGTTCTGAAAGTCTGTGACGCTGACGACCGCATAGGATGCCGTACCTTGTCAGATATAGGTCCATACCTGTGAGTGGGGGGGTTTTCTTGTGCAGGAAACTTGACTTCCAACCTACCCGTTATTCTGGTCTTCTTTTCAGAGAACGTCTCCGTCAGCAGCGCAGCAGTATTCAGATTTTGTGTGGGGGCTGTGGTCCCATTGTTTGCTGCATTTTGCATATCATATGCATATCAGTGTTGCATTGCATATCATCCTCCAGCTAGCCAGAGTTCTGATCCAGCCTTTGTTTCCTGAAGGTGATTACCCGGAGTTTGGATTGAGCAGCTGTTGATTGTCAGAAGACCTACCTAGGGGTTGAGTAGATTTGAGCAGAATCAAGTGTCGAAGTCAGCTGAAAATTATTGGTAGCCATGTCTGAAGGCAATTTCCAGTCTCCTAACACCTTGACAGGGTTCACTATGGCGTCCAACCCTCTGTATGATTCCACGGAAGATTCCCCGCAAGTGAACAACGTTGCTGCAGACCAAGTTGTACAGCCTTCTGTTGAGAACCGAGATCAACATGAGCAGTTTGTTGCCCAGAATGAGCGTCCTCCTCTTGTCAACAATCAAGGTGTTGCTTTCCCTGTGATGAATTACCGAAGAGATATTCCAGCAGCTGGGATGGTAGATCCAAGAGCCCTTGACGATGGTAGAAGACTCCGAGTGTTGGAAGAGCAAATGAAAGCTTTGAAAGCCAAAGATGCTGTCAACCTGGATGCTGTAGGCATGTGTTTGGTTCCTGACCTGGTATTGCCTTACAAGTTCAAAGTGCCGAAATTTGAGAAGTACACGGGAGATAGCTGTCCGAAGCTGCATTTGATGATGTTCTGTCGAAGAATGACTGCGTTTGCGCGAGATGATAAGTTGATGATCCATTGCTTTCAAGATAGTCTGACTGGGGCATCTTTGAGGTGGTATATGCAGTTAGAGAGGAATCAGATTCAGTCATGGATGGATTTAGCCAGAGCTTTTCTGAAGCAGTACGATTACAACCTAGACATTGCTCCTTATCGCATGCATTTGCAAGAGTTGTCTCAAGAGATCAATGAACCTATCAGGAGGTATGCTCAGAGATGGAGAGAATTTGCTGCTAGAGTGCGTCCCCCGCTGTTAGACCAAGAGCTGGCAAGCATGTTCGTGGATTCCCTACAATACCCGTACTTCAAAAGATTGCTCGGAATTCCGGCAAGTTTCTCTGACATGGTAGCATTAGGAGAACGCCTTGAGTACTCCATAAGAATGGGGAAAATTCAGATTACTTCATATGATCAAGCTGGTGAAACTGAATACCCTTGTGACTATCAGAGTGAAGAAGAAGTTGTGATCAACTCAGTCATGCCAAAGATTGAATATCCTCGAAGCGAATCAGTGAATTTTGTTGATTCATCATCTTATCAGAGATCAGTACCTCCCGTGGCTTGTTATACTGGACAGACAGCCGTGCCTGGGGCACTCTATCAGGAATCTTATGTCGCTTCCATTGCAAATCAGCGAACTCGTGGCCGAGGTTATCAGAATCAGCGTCAGAATCAGAACAGACCTCGCAACAATTTGGAACGAAGGAAAGCTCCTTGTCACCCAGTGCCGATGCCGTATAGCCAGTTGCTACCGTCTTTGATCCAGAAGTCTTTGGTGGAGCCTAAAGCTCTTAAGCCAGTTCCAGAACCTTACCCTCCTGGGTACAATCCCCACGTGCAGTGTGGTTATCATGGTGGCTCTCCGGGGCATTCGACGGAAGATTGTAAAGCATTTCAGGCGAAGGTACAGCAGTTGATTGATCAGGATCGCATTTCCTTTCGAGAAGGATTTCTGTTTGTTCATCCCTAACCGCTCAGCTGTCTAAGCTCGTAGACTCAGAAAGGTGTTCCCCAGCAAAAGCCAGTGGTTCAGACA